>CM032798.1:1767500-1992500 GCA_019155185.1 Beaufortia kweichowensis | reverse complement strand
AAAGACATGATTAAAGCATGGCAGATGTTCTCTTTCACAGCCGACAGTCACGATTGCTCTCCTGTGGATCATTATCATAACTAAGGTGATCTCTGAAGTTATCAATTGTCTTTTGTACAATGAAAGATTTCTTCCTGACATTAGATGTCTTAAGGACATTCTTTATTTTCTGTAACTTTCAAAACTTTGAGACACCAACACCACAAATATATATATATAAAAATATATATGGTATATGACCCATGGTTATAACAAGACTCGATTTATTTCTTTTTATCCTTGAGTCACTATTTCCTCTTTTAGATGTGCGGTCCACACCATCTGTTGTGCCAAAATTACCCAACTGGAAATAAATTTGAGCATCAAGTTTAGCCTCATCATGGCAAACCCACAGTATGCTCTTCAAAATCATCTAAAAACCTCATGTTTCATACCCACACATCATGTTCGAATGGACTGTCTGAAGAGCACAACAATAATTGTGAAGTGTTTATCATAGAATGTCACAACCTCACATTCATTACAGAGATTTGTGGCTTTATTGACAATGAAACGTACAGGTCTGCTATTGAAGAGCTATAAAGAATCATGTTAAATTACAGACAGAAACACTCATTATTCTGAAATGGCTTCATTGATAAAGGCCAAAGAGTAAATGGTGGTGACTATTGGCTTGCTAAAAATGAAAACCAGTGATGTTTGCACAACAGAGGATGATGGGAAAAGAGTATAACTAAAGTAGTGTTTTTTCTTTTAGTAAAAATCTTATTTCATACGATATATCGCAATGCAATGTATGTTTTGTAACTGCTTTGAGAAAAGTTTCGCTCTTATTCATTTTTTATCTTTTGATCAATTTCTATGGATTTTTACAAATTTACTGTTGATTCACTTTTTTAAAAATCAGAATGATTTTAGATGATTTGCATTTACAGAAGCACCAGGTCAAGGGTTACACGTGCTCACCAATAATTGTAAAAACCAGTTTACTTTGCAGCCGATCACAAAGTTATTTAACAGAATCATTACTTTTAGAGCCAATTTGTTCTGTTTTTGTCAGTTTAATGGTGCAGAAGTAGTTTGTTAATTGAAGTTTACACTGTTTCAATAGACACTAACCAAATGAATGTTCTGCCACTTAACTCAATGAGATTGAATCTTGCAGGGTTTTCAATACGATTGTGTCTGGATCTAGGCAGTACGGGGTTTCTGGCGTGTTTTACCATAGCTTGGATCAATTAGTTCAATATTACTAGCGATGTTAACACGTATATTTTAAGACCGCTCTGTTGGACAATTTCATGTCTGTCTTTTTTCGTATTAGACTGATGACACTAAATTGCACGCTGATTATTGTCATCAAAACAAGATTTGCTATTCGAAGTCATTTGTGCATCAGTAATACGGTGGATTTGCCAAGTGTAATGTGGATGAGGAAGAGAAAATGAACTGAAATGGATTTAAATGAACCAATCTGGCCCGGTCTTATCCTTCCAATCTTTATTGTGCACCATTTGTTTTATTTATCCTCTCATAGCAGGTCGTGTGATATATACGTTACCGGAATATTACCAAGGGACATTTAAATGTCAGTTAATAATTGTAGTCCGCAGCGGGCTTTGCTAACTGTGCATTATTCACTTTTAAGAGATCTTCACTATGATCCATCTTCTAGCCGCATACTTTCATCTGCCATTCCTGTCTCCCTAAATCCAAGCCTTATGAAAATGTCACAAATATTTGAGCCCGCTGAACAACTTTACTCCTTGAGATATTTCTTTTTTATTTTGCTTTTTATTATTTGAAGCATGCTGAAAAGCAAAGTACGACTATATTTAATCTCTCCTTTAGCTTCTGCCTTTATATCTTCTCTGCTCTTGTTTTTGCGGCAGGTACAAAGTGTACGGTTTAAAATAGATACTAAACTTCCCCAAAACTTAAGAAGTCTGTAAAAGGACACTTCATCTCATTTGAGAATGATGGGAAAGTATTGAGTTGGGCCCTTGTGGTTTGCAGACATTATTGTTTGAAAAGCTGCAGTACTTTAAAAGTGTTGTTTGTCAAGGTACAAACTTTTCAAAGTTTAAAGTAGTTCAATTACTGTACAGTGTTTAAAAAGATAATAATGATGTTTATTAGAACCGAATAGAACCAATAGAATAGAACCGAATAGAATAGAATAGAATAGAATAGAACAGAACCGAATAGAATAGAACCGAATAGAATAGAATAGAATAGAATAGAATAGAACAGAACAGAACCGAATAGAACCGAATAGAATAGAACCGAATAGAATAGAACCGAATAGAATAGAAGCGAATAGAATGGAATAGAATAGAATAGAACTGAATAGAATAGAACCGAATAGAATAGAACTGAATAGAATAGAACCGAATAGAAAAGAAGCCGAATAGAATAGAACCAAATAGAATAGAACCGAATAGAATAGAACCGAATAGAATAGAATAGAATAGTGTAGAATAGAATAGAATAGAATAGAATAGAATACTGTAGAATAGAATAGAATAGAATAGAATAGAATAGAACAGAACAGAACAGAACAGAACCCGAATAGAATAGCTCCTTTGTCTTTTGTACACATATGTGAACAGATAAATTTATAGTTGAAAACTCTGATAAACACCATATTTATTTATTTATTTACAATGTTTATATATTATAATGAATATTTTGTGTTTCAGCACAAAATAAAAAGATGTTAGATTGAAAACGTAAGGTGAAATGTACCAATTTAAGTCACTTTGGTAAAAGCATCTGTCAAATGCATAAATGTAAATGGTAGTGTTGCTACTTCAAGTGGTTCAACACATTAAGCCAAACTGTTTATATGAATGATAGACGTTTGAATCAGGACCATGTCAAATGCTTTTCAGCATTTTCTCTTCTTCAACTCTCGCATATAAAGAGCAAGAGTGGAGAAATCAGTGATGTAAAAAGCTCTATATCTGTACCAAAAGTTGCATGATGCATAGCTGGATGTAGTGCCAAGACGAGCAGAGACTGGCAGCATTGCTATTTACCACCTTAAGGAGTTTATCAGCAGCAGGCTGGCCAATATTCCTGCAGTGATTTGGCAGCTTTGCTTCTAGACAGTAAAACTGGCTGGCGAGACAGCAGAGAGGTATGAGCTCTGTTCGACAGGAACAAAACATCACTACTGGACTCTAGGAAATTTAGTTCTGTAGATCAAAATTATTTTAGGGAAACAGGAGAAAGATTGTAAACTTTAAATGCCACAAAAACTCAAATATTTGGTTGTGATTTTTAATCCAATTATTTAGTTTTTGTATTCAGATATTAACAATAACGTTTCGTTATACTATATTAAATTATTTGTTATAGTTTATTTAGTAAAGTTTTAATTCATCCATCACAAAACAGGAAAGTGCTGATATTTTCTGGTTATGCGTGCAGAAAGGGCAGTTAAAATTTGTACGTTTCCTAATTAATTTGTCTCCAGAAGGGGGCGATGTTGTACTATTGAAAATAAACAATGTACATTTTGTTTCTAAGATTTCCCAAAACACCAATTAAACACAGAATTTGGATAGAATAAAATGTAATTGGAGATTTTCCATTGACTTTCTGGTAATAAACTATCTCATAGAACATTTTAATTACAGCTGAATTGAATAACATGCAGTGCCAAATGTCTTCACATTTGCAAAATCAACAAAATGCAAATGCATGTGTAATAAAAATGCAAGAATGAATGACAAAAACATTAAAAAAGCAACTTCAAATGAAATCACTATAGACGACATACAGCATATATATACATGCCATTAACAAAAGCAGAAACGCTGTTAAACATTAATTCTACTGTTTATCATAAAATTTAATTTGTTTCTTTAAGGAACGGGCTGTAAAGGTGAACTTGTAAGCTATTATTATACTGTAAATTACATGACAGTGGTTTTATAATCACAATTCCTTGGGGAAATGGTTGAGAAGACACTGAAGGCATGTATGTGAATAAATTAGCATTAGGAATTCAGACTGAAATATCAAGGGAGAGCTCAAATACAACACTACCTTCTAAACAGAGACGTTACCCACCTTGTATTCAAAGCCAGATTTGTACTGACGTTCTTTGAGACTAAATATGTCCTTAAAAACCAGCAATGCATAAATGGGTATATTCAGCATTCCAAAACAGGTTCCTTTGGGACATTCTGTATTTTTAAAGCCTCTTTTACTCACTGCACAATGCCCTGAATCCTTTTGCTTTATATTTTGAATAACAAGATGCACAGTTGTCTCCGGACATTTCAATAACATATTGGTTGTAACAACATATTCGCTTGTGTGATATTTTTACTGTATATAGCCGAATATGACACTCTATGTGATGAAAATCCCTTTAATTTTTACAGTTACACCAGTAATTTCTTTAGGAAACTAAATAATGCAGTATTCCATAAAACTATACAACTTGACAAATTCTCTAAAATCACATAACGCATAATCTTTTTGGTAAATCTCTTTTTCCATTTTCTCCATCATTTCAGTTAAACCATAGGATCTCATTAAGGATTCTTGTTGGATCCCATTGGCATTCGTTCCAAATGATGGTAGAAATCCCATTAGCATTCCTTCGGGATTTTTCCTGATAAGGACTCTTTTTAAAATGCTTTATTGAAACGATCTTTCCAAAGTATATGCTTTGGAGACCGTGCATTTTTGTCATTTTATCCAGATATGTTTATTTTAGAAATGAATCTTTTTAATAAGTGAGCTCTTTCATCATTGTGTTCTGCGTTGTGTTTGTGTGATCAAACAGAGAGAGAGAGAGCTATGTGGGCGTTGAACGCTTCGACTGAAGAGCGCACTGCCTACGTCTCAGCACGCCTTTGCTCTGTGCCTGGCGTCTCCAGTTATCCTCAGTGCGGTACCATCATTTCAGGTATGAGCTGAGAACACGAGATAAACAACATTTTGTGATATTGAATAAACGGACACGTACACTTGGAGATATGGAAAGTACCTTCGCTTCGGAACGCATTTCAGCACCACTTTCACTGGACAGCGCAACAGCTTCTTTCACTTGGCTTCGCGCTCCGGGAGATTTTCCTTTGATTTCCAGAAGCGTGGAATGGAGTTTGTCGAACCCGGGGCCATCGTACCACAAAAGATCAGCGACATACCCCGTAATCTGCAGCCTGCTGACTTCAGGTGATCATGCTGGAGGTGTTTGACTACAGCAGCGGCGTATAAAGGAACGGTGAGTATGTGGAAATGGGTCAACTTTGAACATTACTCACGCGTTCCGTGCGCGAAAAGCCTCGCGCGATTTATTGCATTGTTGTAGGTTTGTCGGTTTTGTATCGATATGTGTGGGCTTCTACCTTACAATAGAGATGATCGCGATGCTTGTGAGAAATTTAGTAGAGAATGCGCACAAACATTCGTGAGCAGTAGCGCGGTACGGTTACAGCACTGACTTTTTGTGATTCTTTCTCATATGGCATTTTTTTGTGAACGACTCTGTTATGTTAGTGTGGAAAATAGTGAATGTAGTAATGTTAAGTTAAAAACATCACTTTCTTTTATACAACGGGTTCGATTGTTTTGCATCAACGCCCCTGCGTAACAGTGAACGCAATATTCATTGAGTAATACTGTATGTAGAGATCACCTGTCAGGATTTCAGTTTCAGTGAGGGTAACCATGCAAAATATGTCTATAAGTTGGATTTCATCCACAATTAGTATATGTCAATAATTGAACAAATGGTCTCATTAGGGATCTCTTGGTCACTTGCTGCTGAGATATAAGCAGAAATAGTCTGTGGAAGTCTGGAGCGAGCAGAGATGTTTAGATCAGCCTTGCAGATGTCCAAGCCTTAGGCACCACAGACCATATGGACTTGTGTCACTGTGTAAAACTTTTCCAAATGTCTTAATGTCATTAGCTGATATTTTGCTATGAATAATACTAATTGCTGTCTAAGTAATCTTAATGAAGCACCTGTTAAAACCACAAGTTGTTTTGTGTCAGATGCCAAGACCTCTAACTTTGTACCACCATACCTTTCAGCTTTCCTTTGTCAGATCTAATGAGTCTATGCTATGTAACACAAAAGTATATACACCTACCTGACTTGCTATAACAATGTTTGATGGAGTGCAGTGACTTCTGTAGTGTAGAGAGCCTGTCGCAAGAATGACTCACTCTCTGGGTCTTAGTAGGAGCTCAACAAAACCATTGATCATAAAGCGCAGAGAACCGCATTTCAGTGAAAAAGAGCTTCCCGGGGCCTTTGCTTGGATAGCATCCACAGACGCCCAACGGCACCAAAGGGTAATGGAGGAAAGCTCGAAGGCCGTGTAATGGAGAAAGAAGCCTGTCTGGGTATGTTTAAGCTGTTGCAGTATGAAGTCACTACTTTAGACTTCATTAGTCCACAGAAGGCTTTTACAGGAATGGAAAGCGTGTTTGCTTGGAATGCTAAGAAGCGCCGATTTCAGACTCGGCCAAGATGGCTCTGGCACATAATTGAATGAGTTAATGAACTTTTCCATCACGGGTAACTGGTACGGTGCCAACTTGTAAACTTTTGGCCTGCGACAAATTGTGCACTTCTCTCCTTCCATAACTCGATGACCTCGATTGATGAAGTCTGTATCTTTAAGAATCCAATCACGCACTATTATAAGCGCTGCACTTGGTTTTATACATTATTCATGAGCGTTCTTAGGACTCTTGCTCTGTAAATGCCATTTGACCCTGAGTTTCCTCCAGTTGAGTCTGTATTGGTTAACATTGTTTTTACCTCCGCTGAGAGCAGCACAAAACACAGACAGATTGAATAAACTAAAGAAGTCATAATTCATTTCTTTCACCTTCTTTCCCCTTTTCTATAATCTTTAGTATGGCCGCTGTAACTGTAACACCATATGTTGTACATGCGTGACACAATAATGTGCACGTTCTTGACTGTTGAATGTGGTTAACTTACACATCAGCCGCTGACAGGTGCTCACTATATTCCTTTAACAGTGGTTGACAGAAACAGGATCATTGCATGCTATACAGTATTTGTGGTTAGCCTGAATCAGCATTGCTTTGTTTTTCCTTGGCTTTATTTATGAATAATGATAATGAGATGAGCACCGATAATGAGACTATTAGAGTCAAAATAAATCTCATTTAGATGGACTGCTGATGTTGGAGGGTGATAAAAAAAGGTATAAGAAATGAATGTAATGATGTGCTTATTTTTATGACTTATGTTCTTTTTGATGACTTGGTTAGACAATAGTTGCATTGTATATGAAGCGGACATCAGTATCTTTTTAACAGCTCATCAACCTTTTTACCAAAGGTTTTCATTTTGCTGATAGCTCAGATGTCAATATTTGGTGGTTTACATCCTCATGTGAGGTCTTTCTCAAAGTTTTTAAAGCAGTTGTTTCTGTTTAAATCATGATTTTCATAAAAAGTTCAGCTAAAGTGCTGTTTTCAGAATTGTCACAGTCCATATTTCTCATAAATGAACACATGAAAATGAAAATAAAATACCTATGAAGAGTCATCTCTTCTTCATTTGTTGGGTATTATTGCTTCTGGTTTGTGTATTTTAATTCACAGAAATCCAAAGTATGTTGCTTTTCAAATATGTTTTTTTTTTGTCATATCCATAATATGTATATTTTTAAAATAGATCATTTTAATAGAATTGCAATTTTTTTTTGTGCTTTGCTAAGAATATACTTACTGCAGTCATGATATCATACTATGATATTTACACATAAATCTGCCAAATGCATAAATTTTACTTTTTAATCAGCACGGGGACCATTGCATTGCTACTGTAGCACCATGCTTTTCCCGTTTATCAGGAACACACAATATAAAATATGAATTGAAGTCATTTACATTTTGCCTCATAAATGTATTCTTAAATTTGTTATTCTGTATTCAGTGTATGAGTCTAGGCCCGCCATATCGCAACTCAAAGATAGCCCAGTTTGGATTGGAGAAAATTTTCCACGAATGTGGATAAGATTAATGTAATTTCTTTCTTAGCCTGTGTGCATATTTCAGTGTCGCTATCATCCCCGGCATGCGAGCGGTCGCCTTCAGATCAAAACACTTTGCTATAGGGGAGAGTTCGACTGATATCACAACCTAATTACCCAAACCAACCGAGTAAGCATAAAAACACATTCGGACTCAATTTAGTCCGGTGTCAGAGGCTCCTGGTTATGGATTTTCTGCCCACATTATCTGATGACACCTTCTGGCACAGAGGCATCCAAGAGGAGACAGTGTATTGAGTGTAGTGTGATAGCTTCTACCAGGTCATCGCCCACATCTGTTCTTTACATCAGTGCAGTTCAGAGTGGCATGCTTTTATCAGATGCTCTCTCTCTCTCTCTCTCTCTCTCTCTCTCTCTCTCTCTCTCTCTCTCTCTCTCTCTCTCTCTCTCTCTCTCTCTCTCTCTCTCTCTCTCTCTCTCTCTCTAAAGAGAGAGTACGTCCAAAGTACGTAGGAAAAATAAATGGAATCGAAATTCTCTTTCTTATTATGCATTTATATTGTAATTGTCCACAAGTAATGTTTTGCCTCACTATCGCCATCTCTGTTTAAAGCTCACTTTATCTTCACGTGGCTTGAAGTCAAATTTAATTAAATTTTATCTCAAACTATAAATCATTATTATAAACTTACTGTTATATGCGAAGACAACTTTTTAATCAGATTTTTCAAATAATGTTTTCAATCAATTGCATCGCCTATAAAACATTGGTCACGTGAGCTATTGGTTAATGTGAAATATTTATTTATAAAGCACATTGTTTTGGTCTGCAGTTGTCGATAATGCCGCTCATTCAAAGTCTCGCCAAAAGGCAGTAATTTATGGCTGGGTGATGTTAACATAATAAAGGTTATGGTAAGAAACAGATTTGAGAAAGCGTTACCTTTGGGATGAACTTGACCTTTTGTGAAAGCCTCTTCAGAAGTGGGAGGTGGAATAGGGGAGGAATAGTCCTTCACAATCTGGAATTTAGTCCTGGCTCCATTTCTGTACCTTTTACAATACAATCAATTTATTTTGGATTAAATCAAGTCCTGTCTCAGACATTTTTTTTCTTACTGGAAATCTAGTTTCGCTCTGAAATGAAGAAAACAAGCGAGTGTTCTCAGTTAAATACATCTTGATTTCATCTAATTGGATACTTTTACCTCAAAACAGGACCGAGATAGTCATTAAGGAAAGGATGTTCAGTTTTATTTAAATATAAACTAAACAATTTGGTGCATGTTAGTACTTGAGTTTGTGCGTTTTTGTGTGTAATGAAACATGTTAGGTCATATTGAATCTTTTCATCACAAACCATCTGCTTTATAGAGACCCTGGCCAACTGTTTAAACACTTCTCAGCAGCGTTTCTCATACACACCCAAATATTCCTACTTGCTCTATTAGCTGAAATGATGCGTGTGGTGTTTTGGGTAAGAGGATCTGTGGCACATGATCGTCCTCCCCCAGAGAAACTCAATGATGTATAAGAAGCGTATGACTCTGTAGTCTGGCTGTGCATGGATTGTTCGGGTTTTGTCCATCTCTCGGGTACGAGGCGACTCATTAAGCTTTCTGCTTTGGCGTCAGACACGTGCGTTTCTCAGAAGCTCTGTGATTTTTCCAAATTTTCTTTTAAATCGTCTTTGTTTTGCTCGACTGTGCTCGGAGCTTGATTTAGGACTTGCTTGAAAAGCATAAAGAGGTATTTTTGGTTACCCACAGTGATAAATGATGTGTAAATGGTCATTAGTCATGTGGCAGAACAGTGAGTTATGAAAAAAAATGACAGGCAAATTAAAAAGAGGTAATAAATCATACGCTACGCCGCAAATATTTGAAGTAGTCTCTATATAAGTGGTATCTGTTATATTTCTGTATAAATGTCAAAGCAATGCTGTTTTAATAAATGTCAAATCCCTATCCAGTCAACAAACATAGCAATGAATGAATGAATGAACAAGCAAATGAATGAATAAACAACTAAATGGATGAATAAATGAATAGATGAACAATTGAATGAATGAATTCATTGACAATTAAATGAACAATTGAATGAACAAATGGATGAATTATTAATGGAATGAATCAATGAAAAAAACGAGATATATAATAAATAAACTGAATTCATGTTTTAATATAAAAAAACAGATATTTTCTTAAACAGCAGTTGCAGAAATCCATAGCTTGCCCGGCACAATTTTCTTATGCGAGTTTATCATCATCCGATTGACCGCACACTGTAATTTCACCTCTGGAGTAAAACTCACTATTAACCCACCTGAGGAGATGTTGTGCTGTTATATTGATCTTTGCCCTTCGCTACCCACACAACATGAATTAGATTCCCGTTAGCCAAACCCACACCGTTCCAACGCTGTTCTGCATAATCCTCGAAGACATTCAGAGACGCCGCGTCTGCCGCGCCGTCCCCTGTCACATCCAGCAGCCGGACCCCCTGCGAGCGTCTGATGTGAAATGATGTGTGAAATGAGCACATTAAACTAGCCCACCAGCATCGGGCTCAGACCTGGGCTCGTTCAGACTTACAGCCAAAGACTCGCAGCCCTGACACTGCCAATTGGATCATATCCTCTCCTCTATCGCACACGGACAGATTATGTATTTCCTTTTTGTCTCTGACACCAGGGGCCGGGGCCACATGTTGAGGTTAAATGAAAACAATCAGCTTCTCGCCTGTAGTTTGAAGTGAATCTACGGTGGCTAAGACCACTGATGTCCGTGTGTGCTTTTAGAAAGCGAGTGACTCTTTCAGTGCTGTGGAGTTGTGATAAGTGATTTTTATTTTAAAACCACTTTAGTGTATCTTTCCTAAATGGAAGAAAATGTTATTTATCCCACAGGAGAGGAGTGACCGGTATGAAACGGTGTCATCCATGTTCACTTTTAATCATTTTAAGAATCCCATACAAAAACACTAATGACCACTCAAATGCAAGTGTGTTTATTAAGAATTGCTCTCCATAACACAATCACTTGGCAAATCTCCTATCGACCAATCTACAGCTTTACAGTCGCAAACCGTACGATTTTTTATTAGGCCCATCTGGACACCCCATTAAAATTTCCTGGAGTTGCCGCTATTAAACAGACCAATGTTCCCTTAGCAAGCAAACAGGGCAAATATATACTGTATATATACTGTACACCCAGTCTGTGAAAACCAGCTAAAGTCATTTTTTTGTGATTTACTGTTTTCTACATAATCATCTCACATAATATAAAAACATTCCTTTGTAACCTTGATAACTTTAATATAAAGTCAGAGATCTTGTCAAAGAAGCCAACTTATGATATTTTTTTAATGCAAAATAAGTAAAACATAGTGTCAATAAAATAATTAATTTTAGTATTTTTGAGTACTGTATCTGTAAATATAATTACTTATATACTAGAATCATATAATCTGTATCTGGTATTTTTATAGCTGTGACTAGTACTTCAGTATCAACTTAGTCTGAGATGTTTCTCCTTAAGATGTATTAAATAGAGAAATAAATGAGTCAATTGTTAAACTACATGAAGCGTATGGAGGTGTAAATGAATGTAGATTGTTGAGGTAAAATGATCTGGATTTAAGTAAATTTGATTAGTAATGTTTAAGTTGAAATCTTTAATAATATTGACTTGACAAATCTGAGTTTAGTTCGTGTCATTGTTGAGATCTCTTCTGAAACAGAAACATTTGTGAGATTTCTGACTCTTTTTCTCTGGAGAAATATCTGAGACGCAGATGAGATGTCTTGGAGAAATAATAGAGATATTTAAGAGATCCCATTTGTAATGTTTTTCAGAGTATCTTTAATTCTGTCCGTCTGTCTCTGTATAATATAAATAAGGGAAGTACCGGCGCAAATTTGATCCATTTTGAGCAGCGGCTAAATGTGACAGAATGGAAAAAGCAGGGCCAATAATAATGAATGCAGTCTTTGAATGAAAGCCCAGGCCTGATGTGAAACCGAACGCAGGTGACTGATAGTGCTAGTTTGTTCTCTTTCAGTCTCTGATTTTACTCTACAGAACCGCAGTCGGGGAGGAGACCTAACATCTCTAACAATGTAAAATGGGCCAGCTCATAGACTCATTACAGAAACGGAGAGGACGAACCTCTATACTAGAAACCCAGGCTTTCATAATGACTTGTAATTATTTACTTTCAGCCGCCCCAATTAATAATGCATGCTCTGCAACCTTGAGAGAACAGGATGCATGCTATTCCTCTAGCAGATCTGCATTGTAAAGAACGCTAATTGTCGTGATTTAACATGAGGAAGAATCTACCGGCATGTTAATGAATCCCACACATTTCTTACAGGTCTTTCTCTGCAGGTATTATAGACCTAGTCAACTCCAATCCTGCCGAGTTTAGTTTCAGCCTTATTCAAACACACCTACCTGGGTTTTTTAAGTCCTCCTGAAGGCTTTCATGTGCTTGTTTTGGGGTTTGTTAAATGTGATTTAACAGATTCTGCTAAATTGTGCAGGATTGTCGCCCACCAGGACCAGATTTGGCTAGTGTTACTCTAAACCTTAGTCATTTTGCAGTAGTGTACATTTATGCATTGTCTTACTAAATGAAAAATACAGTGGTATACTTAAGTATTTACTATAGTACACTACAGTATAGTAAGATACAGTTTTTGAACCCTACTTTAGTAAATATGAAAGTATACTACAGTATTTACTACAGATTATCAGTTAACCAAGGTACATACAGTACTATAGTATATACTATAATATACTTTACTATTTACCACAGTTTACTATAGTAAATGCTAAAGTATACTACAGTATGTACTTCAGTTTATTAATACTTTATTTGTTAATACTGCAGAATGCTGTACTTACTTGCATAATTTACTAATATACGGTATACTACAGTACACTACAGTTTACTATAGTAAATGCTAAAGTACACTATAGTATTGACTAGTAAAGCTTACTAGGTCACTATAGTTAATACTATACAACACTTTAGTACAGAGTAACAAAATGTAGTAAATACTTTAACATACTACAGTATAGTATACTACAAATTATTACAGTTTACTATAGTAAATATTAAAGTAAACTACAGTATTTACTATAGTTTATCAATTCACCATAGTTAAAACTACAGAATACTATAGTGTATATTAACAAAATGTAGTATTGACTATAATCTACTACAGTACTGTATATTAGAATTTACTACAGTTTATTATAGTAAATGCTGAAGTTTACTACAGTATTTTTTTATGTGGGTTAAAAGCGACTTGCAGTACATTCAATCTAAACATCACGTGTACGTGTCACGTCTAATCTTTAACAATACATATTTCAACCCTGTTATGCTTACCCACCGGCCATCACTATCCTCTCCGCACCCACACACATCTGATGTTTCTCACACACACATGGGAAAAGAAATCATCGGAGAAGACCGTCTGAAAAATATGTGGGAAAAGAGATTTCTTGAATCAGAGCTAAATGAATGGGCAGCGTTTCAACTGGAGTCCATCCCGAGTGTCCATTGATTTTTGTTTCAGTGTGAAATCTTGTTTGGAAATACGCAGCACAAGAGGACTGTAAAGAGATTTCAGAGCATTCATTATATATTTCTGTCCTGTTGTGAGCTGCACAAAACAAGTTTTCTCCAGTTTTTATTTAAAAACAGGACAGATGAATTGCAGTAATGTATGGCCTCGATAACATTTATTATTAAGCATGTGTTCTTTAATCACATATTTATATACTGTATGAGCGAACGTTAGATTAGCAAAGGTCATGGGTTCGAATCTTAGGGAACACACATATGTTAAAGCATCTGCCAAATGTATTAATAACTTAATTAATTCCTATTTTACTAATCAAACGGCATATGTTTCTGCTCAGAGTCCGCCTGATTCAAGTATTACAAACAAACATTCAAGATAACCTCATCTCTTTACATTCATCTCAAACACATCAAAGCATCAAACTCGAACCCGTCAGGTTTCTCCTGCAGTGTTCAAGGTGTTAGTAAACACTTCAGTGAATGAGGAAGATTATTATGTCAACCCATCACTGCATATGTAACTGACTTCATGTGTTTGTTTCTTCAGGAGTCCTGCCTATTTTCTGCCCTACATTAATACGTCATTGATTCGCTGAGGGAGTCGTGATGCTTTAGGTGAGACGAAGATGAGTACAAAGCTCTCACTTCTGAATCTGTTCTGCAGGCAGCAAACCAGAGCTAGTTATAGTGTTTCTGTTGGATTTAGCCAACGTGTCATCACACCTTCTTTGAGAAAGCTAACGCTATACTGATATTCCACTGGGTCAGACACAAAACAATACACTTCCATGTGCAGTTTTTATGTTCACGTCAGAATGTTTAAATCTGCGCAACAGAATCGTAGTGGGTTAGAACGCCGTATGGACGATGCTAAAACTATGACAAGAAGATGATAAAACTATGAACAATCTTGATGCCATAGCAGAACCAGTTTTGGCTGTATGGTTTCATAAAGAACCTTTAACTTTAGATGGTGTTCTTTAAATGATGTTCATTTCTTAAAATCTGAAGTTTCTCATATTAATATTTCTCATATTAAATCAAGTAGGATCTGCAAATAGATGATAATTCAGCTTTTGCAAAGCTAGCTTCCCTTTTATCATAGTTTTTTTAATCATAGTTTTACTACATTGGCTTTTCTTCTAACTTTGTCATGTTGCACATGGTTGGGACACATTCAGAAAAACTACTACTTTTGTTTTTTCAATTGATTTATACAGTTATTTTAACCTGGTTTAGAAGCAGAAGGAACCTCACGAATACAAATGACCTCAGGAGAAGAACAACTAAAACGGCAAAAACAAACCGAGAACTGTCTAAGAAAACGTCTAAATTCTCTATAAACAAGTTAACAATAATATGCTTCTACCATAGGAGAAAATATTAGTGATTTTGTCTAGATAAATATGTTTCCAGTGCTGTATCCAGAATTCAACCTTTCTTAAGATGTCAAGATGGATGATAGTTGGGCTTCACAAATGAAGGTCAAAACAGAGACAAATATCAGAAACACAATAACAACAATGATTGGTCTGTCTTGATTTGTTGTCACGGTTACAGCCAATAGAAAGTGATAAATTTAGTCTTAAGATTATATCCAATTAACCGACCCTTATGAAAATTACCCATGGTTTACTATAGTAACCGTAGTTTTTTATTTATAGTAAAATTGTGTTACCACAATAACCATAGTTTTACTATAATATTTGTAGTAAAATTGTTAATACAAATGGAAATCAATCTGCCAATAAACATGGTTACAATATTTTTACTATAATAAAACCACGGTATATTTATTTAAGGGTAACCAGTCAGGTATGGTCTGAAAAAGTCAAATTTAGCCTTTTTTTGACATTTTCATATTAATGAAAAAAAAAAAACTTTTCTTTTGTGTTATTTTTGTATCATTCTGTGGTGCACTTGTGGGAATAAAATGTCAAGGTAAACAGACTAGAAATACAACAAAATTATTGCTTTTTGCATAAATTGACAAAACGGCAGCCCGACCGTTTTAATACAAATGAACCACCGAGATTCAAAAGTGCATGTAGTTAAAAAAAACACAACACAAATAAGATTAAACAAACCGGGTCGTGACATCACCTCTTGAACTGCCGTCAGCACACGTTTCACTTCACAGCAAGTGTATTTTTAACCCCATTTCTCATGCACTCTTCATTAAACATGCACATTTGATAAAATGTAAATCTGAGCCAACAAATAGGAAAATATCGTGCTAATTTAGCATGTTAATGCATTTTTGTGGTATTTCTGAAGGCGGCTCGCTCGTTTGGTATTCCTCTCCTGGAGCTGCACGCTATCTGACAGTGATAATGGTAAAATGGCAAATTCCCCGAGGATATTAGATAGACACGCATACGGCCGCGCACACACTGAGAGATGTGCAGTAAAATGAGTGATGTTTGAAAGCCCGTGGCTGTGCGACGTGGGTGTTTTCTCTTTGTCTTTCCCACGGGTGATGCTCTTGTTGTGTTGCGGGGGTAGCTTCAGCTCTCAGATGATTGAAAAGCATCATCTAAGACCATAAAAAACACTCTCTTTCATTTACTCTCCCATCAGGTTATGCATACCAGCGGCTTGCCAGTGTTTTCGCCTCCTGAGCTTTCGTTTATACAAAGTCTATGTCTTGATTCCCTTTTGGAGGAGCTTAAAATGGCTGCGGGCACTTTTGCATCCTCCTGCTCAGAGCGGCCCTTTTACATTTGTCACTGACAAACACATTCGGTGGCACTTGTTGAGTTCAAGAAAAAACGGTATAATGGATGGCGTGCCGGAGATATCCGGGTATAAACACTCCGCAGGATTCCAAACAAGGTTGACCGCTGGCTGTGTTAACTATGTGCTGCGGATTATCGTGATGCCTCTCGCATGTGTAATTTATAACTATTACTTGGCCAATTCAGGGAAACACTTGAACTTTTCATGTTATATAACCGTGTGAATGGAATAATGGCACCGTGGTTGCGGTGCAATTTGAAACCATTTTAAAACACTCATTCTTTAATATTTAAACCAACTATTGAGAATCAAACTTTCACAACCTGTTTTTTTATTTTAGGGTGCCCCGTTTTGTTCAGAATTTAGTGGGTTTTTTACAAAGTTTAGATACATTCATTTTAAGATCATGATGTTTCTCAATCTTTTAATCTGAAGGTGTATAATTCAATGTTTGACTTTGTAATTACTTTTACGGACAAAATTTATGCCAACGTAGTAATTTCTTTTATGAGAAAACTAAAATCTAATTAAAAAAATATTTTTTAAATAGATTACTTACAACGCAAAAAAATAGCAAATAAGAGTTCAGCAAAGTAAGTGTTTTATTTGGTACTGTATATTATAATGGACATTATTTAGCATTTTTATTAACACCGTTGAAAGTCATTCTCCCAATGAATTACTTTTAAACTTACTTCAATCAATCAATACCGTGAAGGGTAAGGAAGTTAAATCTATAAAACTTTATTATTTTGTTTCATTAAAGCTGTTGGTTTATAAGCTGAGCTGTCAGATACGATTTCGCAAGAAATGTCACTTTGAAGTCATTGACTTGTAAAGATAACGTAAAGTAACCTGCAATTTTATGCTTCAAGCAGAGATAGAGAGAAAAAAGTTACAAAACAAAGAATAAAGGTTCTTTCATTATTTATTTACTCTCATGTCATTGCAAACCTGTATGACTTTCTTTCTTCTGCAGAACATAAAAACAATATTTTGAAGAATGTTGGTAACCAAACATTGACTTCTATTGAACACAAAACCACTGAAACATTTCCTTAAAATCTCTTCTTTTGTGTTACACTGAAGAAATAAATGTCATGTAGAGGTTTTTAATGATTTGAGGGTGAATAAAAAACTATCCCTTTAAGTTTCCCTTCAACAATTTCTGTGCACAAAGTAGTTCTGAAATTCTCACTGTTTGTTTGAGCCATGTGTTATGTTGTTATGTCCGTCCCAGTCGAGCTGTTAAAACAAACAGATTGCAAACACATTTGGAGCCGGTGGCACAAAAATGACATGCTGTAGCTTCAAATAGTTGTGAATGAGTTTCATGGATAAGTGTGCCAGCTTTTCTAAGGGCTTAGCAACACCTACATGCTCTCATCAAAGAATTTAGCAAATGCCAAAATGAATCAGTCAAACAATATTTTCGTTTGGGTTTGTTTGTGACTTGTAGCTGATTATCACCGAGCCCAGAAGAAACAGCAGAGAAGGCCGGGATAACATTGTGCATATACTGCACAAACACAAAGACGCTGTCAGGAGAAATTCTGCATCAGCTACAATGAAACAAGTAAAAACATGCAAAGAGAATTAATCTTTCTATTCAGGTCAGTGAAAAATGTGTCACAGATGTCATTCAGGGACGTATTTCAGCGCTGCATATTTTTCGGCATATGTTTTTGTCTTTAGATAATTTTGGACAGCTTTGCCAGAAGCAGAAGTAAGTGGACACCCAGAAGTTGCTGTGGACGGCGTTTTCTTTATCAAACCTTTCCAGCTATTAAGAACCGTGGAATAAAGTTTACCCGTTTTTAGGATTTGAGGAAAGCTTTAAACATTATCGGCGCATGAAGGCAGCAGTCACTTCCCTTTCAAATATATCTGTGTCTTATGAACGCTTGTATTTTTAAGAGCTTATTCTTGAAAGTTCATCTTCACGTTTGTTTCCACGTTCTTGCTACGTAATCCTCTCGGACGGATGCGGAAATAGCAGATGCGGAAAAGGCTGGTGTTGGCATATTGTCCTTAACTCGACAGAATTACAGACAGAAAAACTCCTTATACTGTTTTTAGAGATCGTGCCGCAGTGGAGAGAGCAATCCCAGAAGGCAACAGCGAGCGGTTGAAAGCCTGCGGGCAGAAGTCACTACAGCAAACAGTGTCACAAGTTCATGAGATGTCAACTTGTCAACAGTATTCAGATACAGTATCACGAGAGAAGAGTGTTTGGTATTGAACTACTATCTAACTACAGCGATGGCAAAAAGCATCCGGACACTTAAATGCACTTAAAAATAAGCAGATATTGCACTGAAAAGCTAGACTTTTACTTTTCTCAGACATCATTTCGCAATTCATTTTAACCAACTGGTCCCGTGGTGGGTTTTTAGCGGATGTATAAAGTCAGTTTCCTTTTAAAGTTCATGCATTAAGTATAAACTATAAATGTGCCATTAGGTTTAACAAGCAGAAAGTGCCCAAATTCATGCTTTCTTAATTTTGAACAGGACATGTATTGTTTTATTTAAAACCTCATTTGCTTTTGCTTAAAAAGCGTTCTTGTGCTAGCTTACTTCCGAGTAAATGTCAGTCGGTTTGATAATTTTGTATGTGGTGAAATGACATTCATATATTTTTAACTGCAGCTTTAGTGTCCAAATACTTTTTTAAGCCACGGCGCTTCATCCAAGAATTTCTCTGCATCTCTTAATATAGAACTAAGCTTTTAGTACCTGCAGAAGACCTTAAGAAAGTAATCTTAAACAATATTAAAAGTGAATTTTTGCTTCTCTAACAAGTAAATGCAAAGTAAATGTAAACTAAGGCAAAAATAAATGTTGTTTTTAACAGGCTTCCCTAGCACATTTGTCATTGGCTGCTGTAAGAGATAGCCCCGCCCCAAACTCACCCCATTGGTTGAGCCAGTGATGCTGTTGAGTTGGTCCAGATTTTCAATATAAAAAGCAATGTTTTGATGTTTTTAGCATGAATTTACATACAAATAGCTTATCACTGCATATTAAACAGAGAAAGGAGAAATAAAAAAAACTAATGTTTTAAGGCCTGTTATCACAAAGAACAATGTAAATAAAATTATTTAGATTTTAGTGTTATATTAACATCCACAGCAATGGATGATTATTCTGAGCTCATGTGCTGCAAATTTTCATTTGTGATCCATTTAAATTTAAAAAAGCCAATTTTGGTTGGCTGTCAATATGGTTTTGTTTAAAAAAGACATAAATCTCTTTGAAAGTGATCCCAATAATAAAAATCTTAATATTATTCCATCATATGTGGTAACTATAATAAATAAACAAATTAATATTAAAATATTTTTAAACTTCTTTATAGTTTATAGTTACTATTGTTGTCCTTGGTGTGAACGGGTCTTAAACTTGAGAACTGGAAAGATTTTGTTAAACCTGCACACAACAGATGAGTAGAACGATCATTAAAGATGATGAAATTGATCAGGTTTGTCATTAGCATAAATGACATGAACTGCTTGAAGCAGAAGGAGCTCATGAGTCACCAGGTGTAATTGTAGAAACGTTCGTCTTCCAGGAATCCTGCTCCGCTCCCTTTGTCCCGCTCGTGCAGCGTCAGCAGTTTCTAAAGAGTGCATTCATCATCAAACATTTCTGCAGGCTTTTAAAAGACATGTAAAGGTCCCGACGAGAGCGCATACCTCCCCGTCCCTTTCTCGTATACTCCCAACAATCACATGCTTGTCAGACTGTCAGCAGGCATTATGGTAACCCACTTATACAGACCCGTAGGAGCCAGACAGCCGGGGAAGTCGAGCGTAACGGAGGCAGTCACTGGTCGAGCTACAGCGGGAACGCTCGTCTCCCGAGACCCGACCTTCTGTGGCCTCGGAGGGCTTGAAGAACAGGCCCCGCGTGGGTGGGCACAATGCCATACAGGAAAATCTCTGTCAGAAATTATGTGAGGTACAAAGGCTGATGGGAGGTGAAGGTTTGAATCACGTGGACCGTACAATGAGTTACTTACTAATGGAGCAGAACTGGATTTGAATGCACTTGTCATCTAAATTTAATTAGATTTTGGATTCCCTTTCCAAGAACCTATAATATCATCTCTTCACCTTGGCGGTGGCTTTCATTTTTAAGCACTTTTATTGGCTCATGAAATATTAGCTCATAAAATGTAAGAAAAATACATCTCTGAATAATGAAACATTTCCGTATGGAAGAATTCACGGCTGAGTCTTTTTGACTTTTCCATCGTAACACTCGTTGGCGTTTGACCTGTGATTATAATGCCATTGTGACAGACAAACTTTAATTCAAACGGGGTCAAAATGTGCCCCGGCGGTCCGCCAAAAAAGCCATCTCAGTCTCGTTTTCCCTGACAAGGTGATGATGTTTCGAGCTACACCTCTCAGTGTTCATCTTGACTCACGGTTCCTCAGGGGCCGTCCTGTAAATCCTACGCTGGCTTATCTGAGATATTTCATACAGATGATGATAAAAACTTGAAGGACTGGTATTATTTATACGCCTGGAACATGTTTGGAAAGACCTGAGATGTATTTGGCATTTAACTAGTTGCTAGTGGCTTTATTGTAGTTGGCTTTCTTATTTTGCCAAAATTATTTTGATAAGAAAAATCTCTAAACATGTAATGTTTAAAGTATACTAATAAATTATTATAGTATATATTATTGTAACTTGTAAATAAATTACTAAAACAAAACCTATTTTGCAATATTTCATCTTCCAATATTTATTTTAACATTTGATTACCAACAAAAATCAGAATTTTAACTTCAGTTTTATTGCCTCTAAAACATCCAGCTAAATCTGTAAACATGTAAATAGGTTGAATTTAGATTCATTTGTTGCACATTTTGATAATTATATCAATGTATAAACCCTGTAAAAATGTTGGGTTATATTTAAACTCATGGTTGGCTCAAAAAGGGACAAACCCAAGTGTTGGGTCATAAATTGACCTGGGTTGTATTAACCCATTGTTGGGTCAAATATGAAAATCTTTTAGGCAAATTTAACCCAACGGTTGGCTTTGTCCTTTTCTGACCCAACTATGGGATAAAAAATAACCCAGCATTTTTTAGAGTTTAGTATATGTTTATTTATATTTAATATTGACAAATGAATTACAAACAAGCCTTATACTGTAAGTAAATATATATATAAGTTTTGAATTTAATGTATTTTTGTCCAACTCATAACAAATGAATAATAAAGTGTTGGGAGAGAGACACAGCACATTTCATCTTTGCTTTGCTGCATTAAACTGACATATATAGATCACACTGATGGTGCAGCAAAAAACTCGGCTGCACAGTTTTTTTGGCAAACAAATCTCTTCATTTTATTATTTATTTCCTTGTTCTACTTTCACTTTTCTTTGTAAACTATTAACTTGCTCGTGATTCACTCTGTTCTGTCAAGATTTTTTCAACTCGTTCTTCTTCACTTATACAGAACAATGTGTTTATTTATGTATTTCTGTTTCTTCTTCAAAGTACTTTTCAAACCTTTTGTCTTTTTCATCTTTAAACATTGCCATTCTTTTCATGGCCTTGCATGAATGAAGAAATATATTTTTTATCACACATTTTACATGCTAAACTGTTTTTAAGAAAACTTGATCTGCGTTATCGTTTTTTCATTTATTTGGTCATATGCTTTTATAAGATAAACTCGTCGTGAACACTAATTAATTTTATAGCATCGGTGTGTTTAAATGTCCAATACAACCTCGTGTACAGTCATTTCTTCAAATATAGACCCTTTTGGAGATGTGAACTCATATAAAGAACATGTTTAACTACTTTATTGAAGATGTTTACTAACATACACTAGATTTACATACACAGAATTCTTACATTTAGTTTTTCTGAACCAAAAGCTGTCATTTCCAACAACATCTCAATTTATGTATTTGGTTTGATATCAATATTTGTAAAAGAACAGTGATGGAAATGACAGTGAACCGACACAGACATTTATGTCGCAGATAATTTATTTTAAATTTGATAACATTTTACATAGTGACAGATGAAAGGATATTTTGTTCTCAGGTGATATTTGGATTTTCTTAGATTTCTCACACATCACAGATTTCATCTCAGGCGTGCTCTTCACTGACATCATTGTCTCCTTGGTAACCAAGTGCACTACCCTTGAAAAAAACTTCATTAGTGGCGAAATTGTCATGATGGAACAACTGAAGGACAGATGTGAAAAGGTATCAGCAGATTATAATTTTCTTCATACAATAAAAATATAAATGGTTTATGAATATTAAGAAATTTTTGGATTATCAAAACAAAACAGTTTAAAACAGTTGATGATGTCACTTTTAAAATATTTTAATATATATATATATATATATATATATATATATATATATAATTAAATTACATCACGAATCTGGCCTTTTCAAATCAGAAGCCAAACTCATAAATCCTTTAAAATGTTTGCGTTATTTAAAAAATTAATATCCACTGGGGTTTATTTTGTGTCTGTCAGATAAAGATTAGAATACAAGTTGAATTTCTATCAAAAGTTTAAAAAAATTCTGATCATCTGTTACTGCGTTCAACATGCCAAGTGATAGATCTGTTTTCTCCCGTTGGGGATCTTGTGTAAATAAGATTTCTGAGAATATGGCTCTCCATCACTAATCCCCAAATGCAGTAAATTGATAAAGTATGAAGACATTGATGATATATCATGTTTGATGGAAAATCAATATATTCCGGTAGACAGCCGAGCCACTAAATGCTGATAGATTAGTGACATATCTCTCCCGTTGCCCTTCGACTGCACGCTGTGCACATGTTGGAAACGGCGGATGAAGATAAAAAATAAATCAACGAATATTGCATACATTTGTCAGGAATTTTGCTTTCTAGAACTGTGTAGCACGTTGGCCTTTTTCCTCGACGAGATGCTTGGCGGTGGTTGGAATGGCATTAGACATTGGTTCAGATCAGATGACTAGTGCACATACATCATCTTTATTGTAAATGTTTGAGGATGAGAGAGCATAATCCTGGTTTGTGCTTCATTTCTGACAAGCCGGCGTGAAATGCTGACATGCCTTCCCATCTCCATGACAACCGGAGACCTGAGCCTAGCATTGCGATCCATCACCCTGATATATCCCTTCATTTCTATAAAATACAAAACCCATATGATGCAGCGGGACACGTCAATGAATTATGCACCTGATAGATCGCAGTGAACCGAATGTATACAGTGAACAGAGAGAAGAATATGAACACCTGTATGTCATGCATATCAGGGCAGACATGAAAGAAAAGAGAAAATGAGCCAAGCACGGGTTTGATGGGAGTTATATACGGTGACACAAAAAGCACTTGTCAGGACAACAACAAAGACTGTTTGCTATAAAATTAGCACGTTTTGCACAGACACGCTTATTATTCAGGGCCTGTAAGCGGCTTTCGCAGCTGATAGAAATGAGCGCGCCGTCAATTCATCTTTATATGAGACCATTTCCACAGAGGCGACGGTAAACTAGACCAAACGGGTTTATCTGACAATTTAGTCCGTTGATTAGTCATTCATTAGACATGTTATACGATTTCTCAAGGGTTTTTTTTCCAGAGAAACAATCCCCGCAAGGGTTTCTGGAGTCATATTTTAATTAGCAACTGATTAAGTGGAAAATTGTGACATCTAAGAGGGGAAATAATGAAAGACACGTGAGGTAAAGGGTCGTGGCGAAAGGCGTGTTACGCGCGCCATTAAACCAGATGCAGAGTGTGGTTCCACATCGACGCTTTTACATCGGGCTTACACAATGGGTTGTTTAATGTTTGAGAAAGGACAAAATCAAGGTCCAGAATTGTTCATTAAGGGGATAAAGATTTTGCAAGGTGTCTCGAGAGGTGCACTGATTGGGTTGTGGAAGCGTGTTGATTGAACCAATCAGACCCGGTACGACAGCAAACGCTTTCTGCTCCCTCAACACCGTGGGCTTTGTTTTCCAAGCAACCTTGGGTAAAAGACTCAAATCTGAACAGCCCGTTTTCATTTATGCTGAAGTTCTGCTTGATCAAGTCATTTTACTTCATCTTTAAAGATAAGCGTGCTGACAGTCCTGTCATAGTTGCGCTGCGTTTGACGTGCCACTCTGCTTTTAAACAAAGACGTGCAGTCTGGAGACTCTTTGATGGGTGTGATAGGATCTGGAACCTGACAGGGAGTCTAAACTCATCCATATATAGTCTACACAGATGTCATGCCACACATGACGCTTGACAGCTGTGTCTATATTGGGAAACACCAGGTGAGATGTGATGTTTGTCATAAATAATGTGTGATAATTACTCGTCGCTAAATATTTAACAGTAACTTCTCTCAGGTCATTGGATATTTGGGGCTTTATGTAAGGAAAAATCTTTAATTGTTAAAGAAGATCTTTAAGCCTCGGGTATTCCCACAGATCAGAACGTAGATGCATTTGTAGAGCAAAAATGAAGCTTTAGACTTAAATGATTTCAGTTGTCACAAAATTATTAATTAAGACATGAAATAAAAATAAATCCAGATCTATCTATCCAGATAGATGTTTAAGATTATTATTTTAAGCATTTTATAAATAACATTTTTAAATCCTCACGTTTGTTTCTAAAAATGCAGTCGCATGGAAAGATGACAGAGCCACAGGTTGTGTTGTTTGGGATACTTTAATACTGTACTGCAGATGCCAAAATGTTTGTTTGTTTGCTAATTAAAAATAATAAATGATCAGTTTATTAATGTGCATTTATATTTGAAATGAATATCTGGCAACCCAAAGTAAACATACCTTAGAATGGTGTCTTAAAACAGACTAAGTCTAGCAAAAAAACATCCAAATAAGATAGTAAATACAGTATATAAATACACTTTATATATAACAAAAACTTTCTGACATGGACAAAAATGGACGAGTTTTCAAACCTTTTGTATGATTTTGAGTCATCATTGGACTACAAATATTTCTTTTACCTGGCAAAAGAGACATTCATGTAATGAAAAGTGCACACAGTACAATCTTCAAGAGAAGTGTGCCATTCTTGAAACACAATAAACACTTTATCTACTGTAGTGCACATGACTGACTGAATTTTTATGCAGAACCAAATCAATTTAAAATAAGGATGAATTGTTAGTCACTTAGTTCATCCATTTCTAATAATAAACAACCATAATATAAATATATACTCATCATTGTTTCTTTAGCAACCAGGTGTCTATGATTTTTCTTTCCATTAAGTTGAGCAAAATATCTAAAAAATAAGTGCACTGATGAATCGTGACTTCCGCATGAATCAGGTTTTTATCAATAATCCGTCCTTGTGCACAGTCTTTTTTTATTCTTCTGACCAGACGTCACCAGACACTTCCTCCAAGAAATCTGTGTCTGCACTTTGTAATTTACTTAGTCTTCACCAGCCAGTGTCCTAATGTTACCGCTATTGAATTATGTTAGACACAAGACACACACAAAATTGCTTCTTTTCTAATGGTAAACCTTTCATAACCAACTAAACTCTATCCGTGCTTTTAGTTTTGTATTTTGCGATGCTGTTTTTCTCTTTCCAGCTCTCGCTGTGTTTTTCTCCCGCACGCAGCTCGTGTGGGTTGCGTATTGAATCCAAATATGATGAAAATAAATCATATATACATGTTTCAGCACAAACATCTGAGTCATTTGGAGGTTCGGTCAGATCTTGAGTGACTAAGCGAGACACTTTCATTCACCTTGTTCTGGATCATTACGGAAGGCTTCGTGTCGATATCGTTATTGAGAAGCCAGCAGCATAGACGCGCTGTTGTGATCGCCTCTCCATCTCTTTACGGCTCATTAACCAACAGCTTTCAATCACATAAAGCCACTTCATCTTAATACGGTAGAGACACGGAGGGGACTTTTGAGTGACGGGCGGTGAGGAAAATACTCATGTGTTGCTTGATTTTCCTGGGAATATTGAATTCTGAATAGTCAGTCTGGATGTCATTTACAGTATATTTGTATTTTTTCTAGAAAAAGATGACCGTGAATGCCCTTTTCCTGATCATTTGGATGGAACAAATCAATTTTTTTACCTGTTAACTGTTCCACAGGAGGAACACTGATTATTTTACTCTTCACTTTAATATTTCATAATGTGCATTTATATTTGAAATGAATATCTGGCAACCCAACTCCTGCAGCAGCAAAGAAAACATACCTTAGAATGGTGTCT
This sequence comes from Beaufortia kweichowensis, assembly GCA_019155185.1. Classification (NCBI taxonomy): domain Eukaryota; kingdom Metazoa; phylum Chordata; class Actinopteri; order Cypriniformes; family Gastromyzontidae; genus Beaufortia; species Beaufortia kweichowensis. Next base: position 1,965,887 of record CM032798.1, on the reverse strand, counting down.
TAAAACAAACTAAGTCTAGCAAAAAAACATCCAAATAAGATAGTAAATACAGTATATAAATACACTTTATATATAACACTGATCATTTTACTCTTCACTTTAATATTTCATAGTTGAATTCTAATCTGATCATGACAAACTATATTGATGGAAAGGTCTAAGACTGAAGAATAAATATATGACTAAAAAATAATACATATGTTAATATTAATGCATTTGAAACATTTTAGCCATTTTATAAGTAACATGTTTGGATAGTAGATTTTCATGTGTATTCTCAATATGTGCAGTGACAATTATCAGGTTAAAGCATATCTATTAAAGAGATGACATTTTGTCATCATTTTTCCATCCTTATGTCATTCCAAACCTGTATGTGACTTTCTTTCTTCTGTGTAACACAAAAAAGAAATGTATTTTTTATGTTTGTGCAATAGAAGTCAATGGGTGTCTGTGTTGTTTTGTTACCAACATTCTTCAAAATATCTTCTTTTGTGTTCTGCAGAAGAAAGAAAGTCGTTTGAAACGTCATAAGGGTGAATAACGTTTTGCATAGACTATCCCTTTAAATCTATCATCATCTTTTTTTAGCAGACCTGCTTTATGTTGACTAACAATAGTCTAATCTGAGAGAATTACTGTATGGATTTGTATAAAGGTCTTCTTCAGAATTAGTAGTAAGACCGTTCTTTAAATAAACATTCAATGAGAGACGCTATTTTTATAAAAAGCTACTTTCATAACGCTTAAAGGACTAACGCCCTTTATATGTAGTGTATCATGCTGTTGGACACCGGCAGTGACTTTATTTCTGAAATGAGTAAATTGGCACTCCACAGACAGGTCGAACACTTAGGAAGGATGGCGACTGGGAAAAATAATGAAAAGTGCAAACACAGGAGAGCAGCCACCCCTGGACACGCAAGCTTCTTACTCCTCGTACATTTACACCCTTTTATTTTTCCTCCGGCCTGTAAAGATCATCTGCTCTACCGTACCTGAAACTAGGTCAGGGCTCTCCTCCCGTCTCCTCTCAGCCTTCTGTACGGCACACAGTCTTAATTGATTCTCTTAGTATCTGGGGTTTTGAAGTGTGCTACTAAAATAAAAGTTAGCAGTGCGAAAAGAGGACTCCGTGCTCTCCGTTTTTTGGAGAGGTCCTAATTAGCATAGGTGGCCTGAGGTGCTTTGTCGCCGGCTTCTTGGGAGCTTTCTAGGATGAAGCGAAAGACTCCGTCTCCCAAAAATAACCCGGCTTACTGTCTGACATGAAGCTCAGCTGAGAGTTCTATTTTCATAAGTGTTGCATTGGTTTCAGCGAGCTCGGCGGGAGGACGGCAGCGGAGTGACTGTGAGTCTCGGGATGGTGTGGATGTCTTTCAGGCAGTAGTTTCAGTTGACAAATTGCAGCAGTGTTTCTCTGAGTTCAGAGCCAGGGGAAATCAAACAGCTGCGGTGAGACAGATCATGCATAATATCATGTCCTCTTTATTCACAGAAACATACTTCAGTTAGCCTTCTCTTTCTTTCAAATTCACTATTCATTCATTATTTCTTTTGCAATGCTCATTCGTCGCCATATTCTACGTGATTATTTCAGGCGTGTTAAATGAACACTGTAGTTCGCCATAAAAAATGAAAATTCTCCATGTATTAAACCTCATCCCAGATTTTTTATGAAATTATCCATCAGTTTGTATACATATATTTAGGACCCAGTTTGTTGAAGCCCCAAAAAGCACATACTGTACATCACACCCATCATGACAGTAATCTAAATGACTTCAGTGAATTAATAAGATGTCTTCAGAAGAAAAACAATACAAAAGAAAAGTTTGATGAGTTGTGATATGAAATTTCATCACAAGACACATGAACCTTTAAGTTACATATTTAAATTCATGGGTTTCAATTTAAAAGTATTTATAATTTTTTATTTTTTATTCATTTATTTTTATTTATAATAAAATATAAATATAATGATATATTTATAAACATATTTTTCACCTCAGAAGACATTTATTATCTTCTGGTTTTATTTTGATTACTTTAATGATTGATGTATGTGACTTTTTTGTACGTTATATATGAAGGAACAGATCTTTGTGTGTTTAGATAATTGTGTGTTTCACAAAAAAAACAAGGTATAGTGTATATATCTTTATGTTTGTGACATCATATACATATTTATGATGTCACAAACATCAAGATTTCTGAATGGGTCTTTTTGGAGCAGTAAGATTTCATAATAGTTGAAGCCAAATTTGACCAACCAAGACAGATTAGCTTTTATATTATATAACCCCTGAAACAGACCTTATATGTAAGACATCATGTGAATTCTGTCGGTTCTGTTGATCGTCTGTTGTTAAGCACATACCCGAGCAAGCGCCACTAACATGTGCACTGCTTCTGCTCATTGACAACATCTGTGAACGGGCACTGGGGAATACGAATAAAAAAACCCACACCAAAACAAAACAACTCTCAGCTAGTGTTACATAATAAGGTTAATTAATTTCCGGCTGATCGCTTGGGCATTTAATTAGACTCTTATGGTAAAATATTCACCTTGTATTGCTCTTTTGCTCTCATTAGACCCATACTATTACCTTTGATGATTCCTACTTTGCACCATTTCTTCATTCGCTGCCTTTGGCTTTAATGAGAGCGTCCTCTCTTTATTCTGATGCACAGACTCGCAGTAATTTGCACTTCTTAAAGGCAGAATTCACACTCCCTGAAACTCACAGCAGAACAACAAATGCCTTCAGAAAATAACAACGCCCCCTTATCCCCAGCCAGACACGACGCATGTTCAAAAGCGCAAAACTTTAGGGTTGAGAAGCAACTCCTGGGAGAGATGTTTTATCAGGTGCAGATTCTCTGTTTAATGGTGCGATTAAAGGAAACGCTCACTTTTAAAATGCGTTCCTTCGGCCTCAAGTGTCACAGCTGCTGTAGAAATGGCGCAGTATCGACCGATGTCAATCTTAAAATGAAAATGGCAACACTGAGTATCTAAGGCTGTCCTGTCGTCTTACGGTGTGACATGAAACTGACAATTTAATCAAAACGCTTTGTATCGGCTTGGATACCAAAAATGCCAGCAGGTCAGAGCCGATGCACAGTTAATAATTCTTATCACATTCATCCACATACATGCTGCAGCTCGCACGCTGAATTATTGATGCGGCCGCATTGTTCTGCATGGCAGACGTCTGAGACTTCTGACGGATGGGTCAATATGTTCTGATCGTAGCAGTGGTGCACTTTGATAACCATGGAGGAAATATTGTCGGTTTGTTTAACCATCTGTCTTTGAAGTGCAATTTTTGCACTAAATGGAAACGAATGATTAAGCGGGTTGTCCAAACGCTCATCCCATTGGTTGCATGATCAAATAATCCCGTCCTAAACTTACATCATTGGTTACTTACATCATAGGCCTCGTTTACTGTCAATAAAGATTTAAAATTCATAGCTTATTAGTTATATGGATAATTCTGGTAATGCTTTAATTGTAACATCAAAATGAAATGATTCCTAACTGAATTCAACTGAAGATTAGATAATGTAAAATGCATCAAGAGGCTCTCAGAGGAATAAATCTGAGCACTTCAGTTTTGAACAGAGAAAACTTTAAACCCTCAAAATGCAATGCAAATATTTCTGTTTGTGTGTGTGTACGGCTCTTAGATTTGCTGTTTTTAACCTCCAGGTCACGACATCAAAATAGGTCACTGATGGGGTCATGAACAGTACAGAACAAACAAAACAGATCAAGTATAACTAGTCATATAATCATGCAGGGTTAAGACGGCATAATACATTTATTTTAGGGAAAGTAAGGGAAGTAGGGAAATATCTTCCTTATATCTTTTGTTGTTCAAGTTAAAGCATCTGTCCATTTAACTTCTTCACTATTTTGGTTTATCTGTCACTTTAGGTAGATGTCAAAATGGACAAGGTTGATAATTTTGTGGATAATGGATGCTCATCCGTATCCACAAAATTATGCAATGTAATTTTTTTGTTGACATACTTTTTCCTCATCAAAGTTTCTTCAAATATTAAACATCAACGCTTCACAATAACATCTCATTTGACACAAAAAACACAAATGTTAATGTTAACAGGTAATGTACAACTTTTGATTCTGAAAACCTGTTAAAAATGTTAAAACGAATATTACTAAGATGGTTTTGGTTTTGTCTGTTCAGTGACAGATGGTGGAGGGCGTTTGGGAAACTTGCTGACACTAATGCGCAGAAATGATGTTAAAGAAAAGATTAATGTTCTTAATCATTTAGCATTTTCAGCCAGTGCGGCTCGCAGTGATATTAGTACATTTCATTTGATGACGTTTTTGCTGACTTTTGTATGATCTGTGTGAACAGTTTCAGCTCTCTGGTGGGTCGCCACTTGACGTCCGCCATAAAATCCTGAAGCGAAACCGAAGCGCAGCGTTAGACTTTTGCTGTGATATCACTGCAGCATACCTGCGGACAGAAGAGGCAGCTGTGGAGTAAATTAGTGTGCGTGCCTGTGTGTGTGTGTCTGTGTGGGTCTCTTCCTTTCACCCTCCCTGTACCACCTTCCCGCTGCGCACAGTTCCTCTGCAATGTGAATTACAGAGCTCCGCCTACTCCTCCTGCAGAGAGAGAGAGAGAGAGAGAGAGAGAGAGAGAGAGAGAGAGAGAGAGAGAGAGAGAGAGAGAGAGAGAGCATGTCAGAAAAAGACATCTGCTTGATGTTGCATCTTGTCCTCATTTGCTAGTTTTTCAGAATGTTGTGCCAATGTGTTGGAATCAGAGAGACGACACGGATTCCTTTTGAAGTTTAAATAGACGGCTGGTGGTTTCCCTCTTTTAGTGCCGCCAATGTACACCTCTGTGCCGGATGAGCCCGTTTCATCACAAACCATCAGGAATGAAATGAGCCGCGTGGCTGATTGAAAATATTAATGTGGGGGTTATCCTGTACTGCGTGTGTTAAATGTGCTTTGAATGTAAATCCTTTCCACCTGCATGGAAAAAATTATATTTAGCTCTATATATATAATTTATTTATATTTTTATTTACATTTATCTTAATCTTTTTAATTGCAAGTGTTTTTAAAAATAACATTAACATTCATTTTTTTATGATTTTTTAAGTTTATGTTTATTCTTTAAAAACAAATGCTCAAATATTTATTCATAGTCTGAGTCTTCTATCATGTATCAATATATAGTTTGCCATGATTGGATTAGAACTATGAAATATTAAAGTGATTAGTGAAACTAATGCTAAAAAGTTACCAAAAAGGTATGATTTTTGATGACAGATTTAAAAGATTTGCCAAACAGCAAGCAATAAGGGCTATTTCTCCAATGCAAATCTGAGTTTTGGTTTAAATCAATGAGTGACAGAATTTTGCTGAAATTTTCATCTATGTGAATTCCAAAATGGTTTGTCTTTTAAACCTTTATGTTAAACATCAAATATCATTGACTGGATGCATTGCACAGTTTGTGTTTCTGTAGCTTAATTGGTAAAGCATTACGGATTAGCTGTGCAAAGGTCACACGCTGATAAAAAATGCATGACTTAAATGTACTGCAAGTCCCTTTGGATAAAAGCATCAGTGAAACGCATAAACGTAAATAATTTCAGAGGAACAGCTTGTCGCCAGCAACTGCATTAAAATATTTATCTACAAACAAATTCTGAATAGAGTTTGGACATTACACAGTTCAGGCTTTAATAACAGACGACATTCATGGAGAAGATAAAGAAGCCAAACAAAACGTGGAGGCATATCAGTACAGAACTGTAATTAAAACCAGGAAGGAAAACTTTCGTGTGATCTCACTGCAGCATGTGCTCTTTTCTGTTCGCTGTCAGCAACAATATTCATTACTGAGAAGCAGAAAGACTTCTTCAGCTAGGTAACGCTGCTGTCAATGACAGGAAGATTTCAGAAAACCACATGCTGTGTATGGATATTTCACCAGAGCGTGCAACGTCAGCATTCGCAGGATAATTCTAACCCCGGCAGGTGTTGTTATCAGTGCAAAGGTTAAAGAAATGGGAAATGACATTTATCTAGTTCCCTATAGGATCTCACACCCAACCTTTAAATATCTGTTTATTCCCGGCCATGACTGCTCTCAGCAAACACGTCCAGATATTGCTGTGTGTGTTTGTGTCGTGCGGGAGTCCCATAGCTGTGTGTGACATTTCGCTGCTGTGAGATATCTGGTTATTCGCTCCGCTCCAAATGTGCTCTAGAAGATATTTACAGCTTTAATTTTATTTTCTGAAAATACTATTTAAAAAAAACTATATTTTCTGTGGAGCAACAAGATCAGAATATTCAGTTAGACCATGGTAGCAAACCCTCAGATGAAATTACATCATATTTATGACATCATACAGTAGTTCGGGCAGTACTTACAGTATGTGTCAAACATGTGCAAGAATGTGACAGCAAATGCAAAAGTTTCCATTGCATTTAAAAAAAATGTGTCTTGTAAAGTTTGCATTGCTGTAAGGGGTGTAATAGTGTGCGATTCTTACTGTTTAGAAGAAAAGCATGTTTACATGAATAATAACACATCTGGTTTGCCGGTAACTCTATCGAGTACTAAAGTTAGAGCCGCAGCAATGCAAGAAAACACACTAAGTATGTGCAATGGGACCCTGTGCGTCATCCAAGCATTCACTTGTGTAGTTTATATTTATGGCTTTGGACACAAGTTTGTGTGTTTTGTTTGATTTGTTGCTTGCTATGCGCTCTCTGTGCTTTTTGCCGACCACGACATCCCGTATTCCAGCTCTATCTTTGTCGTTTGGCAGGGTTCAAGCCCCCTGATGCTAACTAGCTGCCAGGCTAGTAAAATATTAAGTGTCTTTGCTTCTTTGCTGCTTTGTGCAGCGTGAGGCTGGGATTTTACTGAGCGAACAAAAAGATCTGCATGGTCAAAAGAGACGTCAACAAACACAGGACAACAATAAAGGTCAAAATGCTTATCGCTGTGACGTTTTAACGCTCCAGCCAAAAGCGTGCGTGATATTTGCCTAAATCAGCAAGACGGCCTTGGGGAACTCTCAAACTAACAATATTTCTTGATGTGCTCTCTTGATCCCTAAGCTAATTTCAGTTGTAGACCGTACTGTAATTTGGATGTGATAACATGCTTTGTTATTCCACTAATGCGATGGAAAGGTTGACAAAGCTTTGTGAATTGTCATGTTGTGTTTATCTCGCTGGTGTTTCAATTAGTTTCAGTCTGTTAGGACCCATGAGTCAAGCAGGTGGCATATAGAGACAGATATAGAGAACTGATGTTTAACATTCATTAGGTTTTAGGACTTTGAACGTCAATCATTACTAATGTTGGGTGGATCTTATCAAAGTTTCTTTAAAAAACAAGAAATACGATGAAAATGAAAGCTGTTTTGGGGACATTATTAACAAGCACACCATTATACTATAAATTAATACAATGTTTTGATTTCATACAGTTCTTTTCCTGTACAGTATTTTTACTTTATTGCAATCTAATGCAAATCAAGATTAATAATAATGAGAATTATAAATAAACTCAAAAGTAAAATGTTCAGGTGCATTATGGTAATAATGGTTTTGTGGACCGAATGTGTTTTTATTGTTAGAAAATGCAAAAACATCTTAAATGCGGTGCAGGTGTTTTAAAGAAAGTAAAACAAATAATTATTTGTAAATGACAACCGTATGATAATCACTCACGCTTCACTGCAAATGATATATTGATTGGGTAATTAGACTATTAATTTCACATTTATTTTACATCTTTTTTTCCCTGTGAGAAATGTCTTGGTTACAATTTGCATGTTATGGAAGCACTTTTCTAGGATAACAAAATGTAATCTAGACATATTTTTATGATATTCACCCTATTCGCAACAAGTAAAATAAGACAGATTCATTAAAAACTCCTATGTGGAAATTTCTCCTTGCCACTTTGTTTTAACAACCCAACTATTTTTCAGACTAGACTTTGAAATTCAAGTGGTTTGCTGACGCAAAACGATAAAGAAAGTTTTCGTCTTGAGTCATCAGTCGGTGTGTTTCTTCCAATCACACATACTTTATTTGTGTAAGCCTCTCATCTGTGCCGAGAATCACAGTGAAGCCATAGTTTGGCTGTGAATTGGAAAATCGGTCTGACCTTATCCTGCCTGATTCACTCAACATTGATTAAAGTGAATTTGCTCTGAATGATCAGCTCCAAATTACTTCTCCACTCCAATGGTGTGCACTAAACCCACCACGTCTCCCAGAATAAGAGTGCCACCGCCGCATCGTCTTCTTTTGTGGCCCACGTCTGCCCCGCTTCTGGAAGAGATGGGAAGAGATTATTCCTTTAAGATCAATTACAGCGCAAACTGACTGAATGGTGTCAGCCCAACATGCTTAGAGAAACCGAGACGAGGAGGTGTTTTAGAAATGGCAGGCGTGGGCGCGGCGTGATCCGAATTCCGCAGCTGGTGCCGGGATTTTCCACAGACCGCGAGGACGGCTTAATTTCATCAGCCGTGTAGAAACATTCCCTGTGAGACGACAATTTGTGCTTCTAATTTTGCCGTGCACCATAAGTAATTGTTCTTCCGCAACAGTAATGGCTTTGCATTTAGAGGAGAAGTCTAAAACAAGCATCCGATATGGAATGCATTATATAAAACAGATAATTATCTCATTAGCACTATTTATAATTGCCATATCTAATATTTGCTAGAGCGCACACTCAAGTAAGATATCAGATAGGATATGAAGAACAGTACCATTTCTCTTCCGCACATCACACCGGCGAAGATTTATTAGCCTGTTGCTAAGTGAAAGTTCCCTTGGGCACTACAGAGTAAGTCTTGCTGTTCTCCGCTATGCATACTAAAGTACACACACACCATTTGCCTGAGGGTTACACAAAATGAAAATAACTTTTCATAAGTGCCTTTAAAAAAGAAAAAAGTATTCTAGACAGTTACACAATATCCTTTACAAACGCTGTTAAATCCAAGCAAACTACTCTCTGGAAATAATGTGCGATCTGCTGTGTTGTATTTGTGACTCTGTTCTTTATGCTATTGTGTCTGCTTTGTGTTTTACTGTTAAGAAAAGAAAAACAGATGGCAAAATTATCAAGTGTAGCACAAAGTATACGCCCGGCTCATTTGTACATTTGGTAATGTCTTGAATACTAACTCGTGCCAGTCTGTGGATGTTGTTTTGACAGCTTTCCCAACCTATAAATGTCAAAAGAGAGGAAAGTGTCCACATTGAAGGGATCTTTTCTTTATAGGCTAACAAAATGTCTGCTCTAAGGCTTGCCTCTTTCCTTAGGGAATTGAACGATTGCTTACACACCAGCTCTAATGTGTCCTCGGTTTGCAATCAAGCCATGAGCTTCCACCGACTGCAGGAGACATTCTGGGGAAATGTAGACACATGCAGGTCTTTCAGAATTTCAACATAATGTAGGGATGAATAAGCATCTGTAAGTCTAAAAATCTTACTAAAATGTAATTTAACAAAGTTTTATAAACCTTACATTACAGTAAAGTCAGGGAAATTATTTGGTATATATACAGTATGAAAATAAATAAATTAAAATATAATAATTAGATAATTAAATAATTAGGTATATATACAGTAACATTTATATATATATATATATATATATATATATATATATATATATAAAATATATAACATATAAATATATATATAAATATATATATAAATGTTACTGTATATATACCTAATTATTTCCCTGAATTTACTGTAATGTAAGGTTTATATATATATTTTTTTATATATTTTAAACATTTTTATATTTTACATCTGAGATCTTACTAAAATAACATAAAGTAAAGAAATAATTTGGTATACATAATCTATATGTTATATTTAAAAAAAAATTTAAATATATGTTTTTAGAAATATATTTATGTTTTTTACATTTGAAATATTTTCCCATAACAAAAATTCACCACTGTAACTAGAGTTTCTGCTTAAATGCTATTTTTATAGCTGTTACTGCTCACGGTACCCACAGTAACCACACATTAACCATGATCTCACCACAGCAACCATCATTTAATCATGGTATTTAGTAAAACAAATACAAGTAGTAATTAAGAAACCTAAAAATGTGTTTACTATACTTTTCCTATAGTTAAACCAAGGTTGAAAACCAGTTGCTAGGATGTCCTGGATGGCTGTTTGCGTTAGGGTTAATGTAATGTAATTTCTGTGATGTTTTGACCCCTTATGGTCCGGGATTCTATCCAGGAATCACTTAATAATAATTATGATTACAAAATCACTTACAAAAATATGAAAATTTGCAAACATTTGAGATCATTTCTGTTGGAATTTATCCAAAGGTTAGCTTTTTTCCCCAAGTATGATGAATAGTTATATTGATTCTTTCCTCCAACCAACTCCAAACAACTTCATTTCAAATGCTACGTATAACAAATGATAATGTTGATTTGACTGCTTTTATTTTACCCCTGTGTGCCGGAACCTCAAGCCTCGACATTTAAATAATTATAAATATTCTAATTAAAAGACTAAAATGTTTCTGGCACGCCAGACCTGAAATTACTGAATGATACCTCCAAACAGAGCAAAATATGTAATTGCTGTTATCCGCCATCAGTTCCAAAGCTATTGCTGATAGAAACTCTCGGTGCTCCATTACATCACCAGGCAGCCATGCAGTGTCAATTAACTTTAACTAATGAATTAAATTAACTTCTGTGGTAGGACTGACACTCCCTGCAAATCACAGCAATGAACGCAGATCTCTCTGACAGCTTCATATGGGTCAACAGCCACCTAACAAGCTCGGCTTCTCCGTAAAATTGCAACCAGCAATGAGAAGTTGCATTGTTAACTGCAGCTTTCAACCATCTACTTGTAATGAAAATCTCTGTAAAATTAAATAATCTAATCTAATCATCTAAAAAATATCATTAATGGTATCTATAAAATGTGTGTTGCAAAACATTTTACGAATTTAAAACTTACTGTATTTCTGACATCATTCAGCTTCTCATCAGAAGCTTTTAAAGGGGGAGGAGCCACTTAATTTGTTTTATAGTTGTAATAATGTAACTTCCTGTTTTAGCAGAAATTAGTGTATTAATAAACTGCTGTGTATTTTAAAATGCAACTATCAAACAACATACTGAAAATGATCAAAACTAATATAATACAAAGTGATATAATTGAGTCAAACATATTATACGAGTACGAAACAACCCCTTACAGTAAGTCATTCAAGACGTCACCTCATAATCTAGGCCGAGCTCCGTTTCTCACGTGTTGGGCGATGCTTGGGCGTGGGCGTGGGAGAGCGAAACGTGCTCCCAGCTTTACCGCTCTCTCCCACACCAACTTCATTCCCGCAGGAAGGATTCCCCAGTTCTCTTTAATATCAAAGCACATTAGCCAACATTGAAAAAGCATTTCACAGTCACTTCAGAAGCCCTGTTGTAATTCTTTGAAGTGCTATGCACTGGAGAAGTGTGGAGGAAGTGCATAGTGTACTAATAGAGAAAGAGGTGAGAAGCCACGAAGAGATAAGAGAAGAAACGTGGATGGATTGAGAGCAGGTCAGTTTGACTTACAAAGGCTTTAAAGAGAATTTTTAAGCTTGTAAATAATGAAGGTGAGCAAAATGGTAGAGATGTGATGAGCAAATAGGATTTCCGGAATTAAGTGTTAAAGATAATTATATGTTTAAATCATGTTAATTTGATGCTGAAATGCAGATTATTTCATTTTTAAGAGCTATAATTAGGCAATTGTACAAAAACAGATGCCGTGTTATAGTCCTGGCTAAATAATGTGATTTGGGTGGGGTTATTTGTTTGCTCAATCAGTTGCAGATGGAGAAGGAGCGGGGCAATTTCAGCTTTATGAATATGACATTTTCAGTCAAAACGTTTTTCACTGAATGTTTTTATTACTAATACATTGAATCATCTGCTTATATTTTTCTGAACTCCTGTTGATAAGTGAGTCCAGACATCAGAAAAATATCAGTCTTTGCATGAGTTATTTAAAAAAAAAGGAAATATTCATGCATTATGGATGTGGCAAAAAAGAACCCACGTTTTTGAGATTCAACTTCGTAGGATTTCTGTTAAATAAAATGCACAAACCAGAAGCAATAATACACAACAGATGGAGAAGAGATGACTCTTTAAAAAACATAAAATGGTTATTTTATTTTAATTTTCATGTGGATAAAATTTTTATAGATTATGTAGATTTATAGATATAGATTCTTAAGATAATATATTTTATTGGTGCTGTGCAATGCTTTACACAATAGTTGGTCGTGTATCACATTGTGTCGTGTTTTATATTGATCGTTTCAAAACACAGCAGCGATTGCAAAAGGAGATTAAATTAAAGCTGTATAATCATAAAAAAATAGAAATAAAGATAATTCTACAGAAAAATGTGTTGAATGGTGATAGAAAAATGATGGTGTAAGCATTTAAAAAAATGATTATTATGAAATATTTGACACTCACTGTTAAAGCAAATTTTCCATTAGTTCCAGTGCCTAATAGAATCAGTGACCCAAGAATGTTAACATTCATACTGCAAATACAAAAACCTGATTAATTTCATTTAAACTCAATTAATGATCAAAGTTTATATGCTAATAGCGTCTGTCAATGTTGTAGACAGTGTGGAGATCAGTGTCAAACAAATGAAATCTCATTTCTCAAACTAATGAATGACCTTGAGGTTACCAAAGTAACGATTCCTCCCGAGAACTTTACATATCCCGCAGTCACCAGTGCGGCAGGAGATAAAGCGTGCGTATTTTCATCAACCAAACTCGTATTCTTTATCAGGGCTTGTCAATCCAGATGGGGAAAATTGAAACAGCACATTACAGTATATAGATAATTCTCTCTCTCTCTCTCTGTCTCTCTCTGTTTCTCTCTCTCTCTCTCTCTCTCTCTCTCTCTCTTCTCTCTCTCTCTCTCTCTCTCTCTCTCTCTCTCTCTCTCCTTATTGGAATGCAGAACCTTCATTCACAATGTTAAAAAGACACATGTGAGAGCCAATGCATATTTCTCTCGACCTTGGGAGCCCATAGCAACGTTTCAAATTCAAGCAGGGGGATGTGGGCGCATGTGAGCGTGTGAAGGAAAATGCAGGATTTCAGCCGGTTTGATGGGAGAAAGTTTACAAAAAAGACCAGAAATGATGCGTTGCTCTCTTGTGGTTCTTATCACATTTTTTTTTTCTTTTTGTTCACAGACCCTCATCCTCCATAACCTAGAGACCTGACGATTGGAAACCCAGAGGGAGCGAACGACCAAAGACGTTGGGTTAACCTTTAATCTCATCAAAAGTGGCAGAAGATAAATCGGATTGACTCCTACAGAACCAGATGAGCGGTCCATTCAATTACAAGCGCATTTCAACGGGATATAACTATGAACTTTGAAAGACTGTGCCCCGTGAAAGGGTGCATCCATTGACCCATCAACTCAGCGGTGACACATCTCGCATCCAAAAATAGACACACTTGGGATAAAACCAGGTTGCCATGTCTTCGGTTGTGGGTAAAATGGCCAGTCAGGTCTCAGCTTTGGCTCTTTTCTACCTCTTTCTGACCGCGTTGGCCGCGAGACCTAAAGGTCCAGGCCACACGCATCTGAACTCCATCAGGATTGATGGAGACATATCTTTGGGCGGTCTGTTTCCAGTGCACGCTCGGGGCCACGAGGGCAAACCGTGCGGAGAGATAAAAAAGGAAAAGGGCATTCATCGTCTGGAAGCTATGCTGTTCGCGCTGGACCGGATCAACAATGACCACGAACTGCTTCCGAATATCACCCTGGGAGCCCGTATTTTGGACACGTGCTCGCGGGACACGCACGCTCTGGAGCAGTCGCTCACTTTCGTCCAGGCGCTCATTGAGAAAGACGGAACGGATGTGAAGTGTCAGGGTGGAGGATCGCCCATCATTACCAAACCTGAACGGGTGGTGGGTGTCATCGGAGCGTCGTCCAGTTCTGTCTCCATAATGGTGGCAAACATCCTTCGCTTGTTTAAGGTAAGAAACATATTCTTTTAATGCATTGATCTGTATTGTGTTGATTTTCCGTCCTAAAGGTGTAGGTGCTTCAGAGGACACAAGGTGGAACTTTAATAGGTCATTTGCATTTTGGTTTCACTCTGAATAATTTCTTTGAATGTACCGTTCGTGTGATTCACACAGCTCTTGTACGTGTCAGCCATATATGCTCTTGACAGAAAGTTATCAAAAGCTAACTTATGAACGAATGATGTATTCATTCTGTATCTTGGCAACGGTTTGGTTTACTGATGGATTGAATATCCATTTGATAAGATCGTCACCTATTGGTCAAAAGTTAAGAGAAATTGTTTTGTGTGACGTGATGTTTTCTTCAACTATTTTAAAATATACACTTTTAAAAGGTGTTTCATGATGCCATAGAAGAACCATTTTTGGCTGAACATCCACAAAACCTTTTTGTAGGCTATAAAAATTAAAAACAGTTTAAAAAACTTAATTAAAAAATTAAGTAAATGTTTCTTTGGGGAACCAAAAATGGTTCTTTCATGGCATCACTGTAAAGAACCTTTTGTAGCACCTTTTTTTTAAAGTGGCTTCTGGAATTACAAAAAATGTAAGGCGTGACTTAATTTTAACTTTTGGTTTGTTGTGATTGGTCTGTTTGGACCCTGAGAATTGCCATTTGCACCATTATATTTATTTTTTTATTTGTTTACTGGCACTTTAAATGATAAAAGTGTGCTCGAGTACATGCCATTTGGACATTTGTGACCCTGCCTGTGAAAAACAGACTCAAGTCTAGAGATTAGCAGCATTAAAGTTTGTTTTTAATCATGTAACTCATTTTAATCTTTGACATGGTCTTACTCAATCAATATTAAAGATATCAAGGTTATATTTTATATATATTATGAATATTTTT
The DNA here is from genome assembly GCA_019155185.1 of Beaufortia kweichowensis. Taxonomy (NCBI): domain Eukaryota; kingdom Metazoa; phylum Chordata; class Actinopteri; order Cypriniformes; family Gastromyzontidae; genus Beaufortia; species Beaufortia kweichowensis. Next base: position 1,950,854 of record CM032798.1, on the reverse strand, counting down.
TATACTATGAAGTTGATGTACAATGAATGAATATAATGTACAAAAATAACTTGAACTGGGTTTTTTTTACAGGCAGCGTCACATTTCTTCACCATCATTTAATCAACACAATGAATAATTCCCATCTGAATATAAATGAATAAATAAGCACTATGATCAATAGAAAGTGGATCAATCTTAATGAAGTTTTGATGATTGAGTAAATGAAGGTGCACCTGTTGACCAGCATGAAGACTAGACCCGGTCTGCTTGTGATTAGATCTGCTGGTCTGAAGTCAATAGAAGTGTCTGAGATCGGATTCTTTGCCATTCTCTGACAGTGTCCCAGTGAATGTATAATTGATAACAGTGCAATCTGAGGTTTCTTACTTTCACTTACTGGTGACCAGGGTCAGTAACATTTCCCCGAGTCTCTCGCTGCTGCACATTCAAAGCTGCTGTAAACACGACCCGTATTACAAAACAAATGTTAACAGAATATATCGTGTGTTAAAAGAGATTTTTGAATTGGGCTATACAGCTCGTCTCCCAGATCTTGTGTTTTTCGCATTGTTATGGTGGATAATGTTTCATCTTGATGAATGTTTAACTGTGCAGTTTGACGATCACCTTGGGGGAGGAATCTGAATATGCAAATAAAACAGTTTTGCATCTGAGAGCAGATTCGGTTAACGTGCAATAATGGATACATAAATGTGAATCGTGGGTTTAACGTGATGTATAGTAGCGTGCCTTACGTATGTGACGTGTGAATTGTTAGTTGCATCTGTGAATTAAAAACATCAATCCGACAAGAAGACGGCGGTAGAGCTCAAGGCCATTGAGAAATCGTTTTAGAAAAAAATAACTTGTATTTAGCCATGCTGGTCGAGAATGGTTTATACTGGTTAGTGCTGATTTGGTACTGGTTAATCAAAGTCAGATTGCATGTGTTCGCAGCACAGGTGTTTGAATAACGCAGGTTTAGCTCAGAATAGCACTGAGACTGATTTTCATTCATCCCTCGGCCAGGCCGTCCAGAGACAGATGTCCAGCGTTTAATGGATATTTACCCTCTGAAATGCCGTCTACACCGTGTCATTCATCAGCCAGAGACAGATCGCAGGCGGAGGATCTCCGCAGCAGCAGCCGTGTGTAGAGATGACAAGCCTCGGGTGCGTGTGCTGATATAAGCGTGTTTAAAGCTCGCAGATAAAACACTGGCGTTATTGAGAGAAAGAGGCAGCAGGTGCAGCGGCTGGGGAGTTCTCGCTGCGGGCACGCTCGTAAATTTGCTTAGCGGTTTTGTGTAAACCCTCTTATTAGAATCTTCAGATCACCGGTTTTACAACACTTCCACACCGCAGCAAGCATTGCAGTCTGATCAGCTCCGGCCGTCCCCGCCTCGGATGCGGTTAATGAAAATTCACCTCCACCGTAAAGCTCTCTGTGCAGATAGAAATGCCTCCCAGTCATATGCAATTTCCTCTGCTCATCTACAACATCCAGTCTTTTCTTCCACAATGTTCTAGGCCATTTTACCAGAAGCCTGGAAAGATTTTAGTCGGCGCTGATGTAATCTTTTTATAATCCACTTAGATAATGGCTTGGGCTTTGACCCTCCTGGTACAATGTATAAAACAGGGCTGGAAAGAGATGTGTTTTCGTCTGAATGAAAGATGGAAAAGAAAGCGTTCTTGCCTCACTGCACTCACAGTAAATGTAAATAACGGGGTATTTTGGACCTACGTGTATCATGGTACTTTAAAGTCATTTATAGAAGAAAATGTAAATACCATATTTTATAAATATGTGAGTCATTCAATACTGTTACATTTACATTTAGGCATTTAGCTGACGCTTTTATCCAAAGCGACTTACAAATATAAGGTTTCAATACTGTTCTTTACACAAAGTCCATTAATGGCATGAGAGTCCATTTGACAGGCATCTTTAGATACAGCCAAAAGGCATATGGGCATTGCTGCTCTTTAAGATTTATTTATTTGACTGAGGAAAGACAAAAATCAGAAACTGTTTGTCATGTTTCAATAAGAAAATCTGAGGTATACCGGTATGGAGGTAAAGAGGTATACAGATGCCTTACAGGGCAAAAACTGTAAATAAATGCCATATTTGTAAGCATATAGATGCGTTACAGGGCAAAAACTGTAAATATCTGCCATATTTATAAGCATATAGATGCGTTACAGGGCAAAAACTGTAAATCTCTGCAAGATTTATAAGCATATAGATGCGTTACAGGGCAAAAACTGTAAATAAATGCCATATTTGTAAGCATATAGATGCGTTACAGGGCAAAAACTGTAAATATCTGCAAGATTTATAAGGATATAGATGCATTACAGGGCAAAAACTGTAAATCTCTGCAAGATTTATAAGCATATAGATGCGTTACAGGGCAAAAACTGTAAATATCTGCAAGGTTTCTAAACATAAGGATTCATATAGATGCATTAAAGGGGAAAAACCTGTAAATATCTGCATATTTATAAGCATAGAGAAGTATTCGGATGCAATTACAGGGCAAAAACTGTAAATATCTGCCATATTTGTAAGCATAAGGATTCATATAGATGCATTAAAGGGGAAAAACCTGTAAATATTAGCCATATTTGTAAACACCAGGAGGTTTAGTAATGCGTTATGGGACGAAAACTGTAAATATCTGCCACATTTATAAGCATTAGGAGGTATACAGATGTGTTTCAGAGCTGAAACTGTAAATATCTGCCATGTTTGTGAGAATGTATATAGATAATGTATGGGGTAAAATGAATATATCTGCCACATTTGTAAGTGTAAGGTGGTTTAGTAAGCATTACAGGGTAAAAACTGATAAAAAAGAGTGGCATTTGCTTAAAGAACAGCTGTGTACTTACTCGAGTCAAGCACAGATTTAGCAGATCAGCAGAAAGATTTTGTGCAGCAGACAGTCGTACTGAATTTAACATGTTCTCTGACCGCTTGCAGCTTCTGGCTTCGTCTAGCGTGTTTCACCAGTTTTCAATTATTGAATTTAAAGCACCGAGGAGGAGGAAAAATGCACACTTGCGTACACTACAGCACATATACACACAAAGCAGACAGAAAGAAAACTGCATACTCTTGCAAGAACACACTTACGTCTCAAGATGGAAGTTTTGCCACCTACATGCAGTTTAGGGGGTTAACAAAAGCACTTTCCCCAGCATAGATTTGGCAGTGCCGGCCTTTTCGTGATTAATATTTCACATCAGCGTTACATAACGGCTGCTGGAAGCTGCAAATGAACCTCTCTCAAACATCTATGCATTGAAATATTTGGACAGCACATCGAGAGAAAAGGGCTGACCGGCGAGGAGTTTTCTGACATTTGGCGGCATTATTTATTTAACAAGGGAACTGCTCAGTCAAATTCACAGCAGTGATAAACTTTACAGCCGTGTCCTCTCACCATCTCTTATTGTTCAAATAAAATGGAAGCTTGTTTGGGATTAATCACTGATTTTTCAGGGCCAAACAGGCTCATAATAAAACTGTCCGAAGCATTTTGGATGGGTGAAATGTTTACCACTGTTGGTAATGTTCTAGCTATTACAATATCTCTCACTTTCATGTCTATAAAGCACAACTTGGAATTAATACAAACGGTCTGTTAAAATCTGATATTGTGGCAGGACATCTGAATTGCAATTATGCTTTAAAGCTTCATTACTATATGTGCAAACTTTTATTTCAGTGTTGATATGGACTAGAAAGATTGTTTGGATGTTTTGTTTGGCTGTGCGTTTACTGAATTTATGTCTACATTGTCAACGTTGGCATTAATCCATACTGTTTTTCCAAGTTTAAAGACAACATAAAACCAAAATTGAGCCTGTTCATTTAAAAAAAGTTTATCTGTACTACAAAAAAAATACAATTTAATTATTTGGTTTGATTCATCGCCCTCTTGCTTTTTAAGACTTCTTTCCAATCTCTCCTAGAGCTCAAATTAAATTGATTATTTGATAAAAAAATCAACTACCAACATTTTTGCCATTTGTTTAATATCCCGTTTCACTCTAAACAGAAGTAAATGTGTTGCAAACTGTGTTTTTTAACGGTTAGAGCAGGTGTTTATTAAAAACAAGTCAATGATTTCAAAGCTAAATCAATTCATCCCTGTAATAATAATCCATCAATGGTGTTTTACAATCATTTACTTCATTAACTTCATGTGCACTAGTAAATATTAAATTGCAGGTGGAATTTGAAAAGGACAGTCTATTCATGATATAAACTCTAAATGGCTGTTTCGTGTGTCTGGATGTTTGATTGTTTTATCCGTAGCGAGTAATAAAGTTGCAGTGACCACAATGCCATTTAAAGGGTCAGAATAGCAGTTGTTAACACTCGCTCTTAAATTGATCTGTTTCACAGTTTCTGTTTCCTCTCAAACGCCAGACAAAATACTTTCTTTTCGTCTGCCTTATACTGTTTCTTTTTCTGTGCACGTCTCGCTTCGGAGGATTCTGACCCAAACCCTTTCACTTCAGAAACTTTTACTGTTGATGGCTTTATTTGATGTTGGAAGAGAAAGATGTCAATTGTAAAAGGCAATTAGGAAATGTTTCTTCAGTTAGTGAAGAAATCTGTTAATATTCTCACTTTAAAGATGAAGCATGTAAATTATGCACCAAACCGAAATACATGGTGGGTTAGATGTATTTTAACCTGTTAACTGTCACTTTAATATTTCATAGTTGAATTCTAATATATATTTATATAATATAGATATATATCTGATATTATATTATATATAATATAATAAATGAATATTTATAAATCATAAATATTTTTATTTGTATAATGATAAGTATAAATAATTAATTATTAATGTTACCTAAATAAAATGTAATTAAATATAAATTTAATAAATTAAATGAATTAATATTTATAAATATTTGTATTTATATAATTATAAATATAAATTATTAATTATGTCCCCTAAAATAAAAATAAAAAATACTTAAGTTTAAAATATCTAAGATCTAAAAATTAACAAAACGTAGTTCAAAAGCAGTGCATTTTCATGTATATACATAATATGTGTGGTGACAATTACCAGGTTAAGATTTGAAATACAGTATGTTTATTGTCTATGTAAAAATCTTGTATGTTGCTTTTCAGTCTCTCAGTTCCTGATACTTTACAATAAGAGCATTTGTAAGCACACGCATTGTTGACATTTAGAATGAATCATTGAATTTACCTCAGACAATGGCAATTGTTTAAGCCCATACAGCAGGAAAATTGCAATTGATCCACACTGTTATCTGAGGCATTGAACCTTTACATATCATTTGTGGTTTATAGTGAGAGCTTTTGACGTGGTGGTGAAATTAACAACGGCTTTCATCGTCGCTTGCATCCTTTTAATTATTTATGCAGTAAACAGTTAACCGTGTATAAAATACGTAAAGTATGGCTGACTACAAATTCAGATGTTTTTGACAGTCGTCTCTCTACTTTTGCTGTGTTTTCAGTATACGTTTTAGCAATTGAATAGTCTGTTCTTTAATCCATCTGCAGGAAAATACCATGCTAGGTTTCTATGATTTCTGAAGCAAACTTGCCATCATTTGAGTAGCTTGCTCACAGGTTCAATTTGACATTTCTTTCCGTCTTAAAGAAGGTTGCATCGTAATAGCTCTCCACCTAAGAGACCCTCCATTTTTCAATTACACCCACCCAGCGTGTGATCATGTTTCCACCATCTTACAAATGTAACATAATTTCCTATTCAGAAGGTCTGGTTTCTGGTCTGAGGGTTTTTTTTTTGTGAATGAATGTATAAGGTATTAAAGATCGCTTCATCCATTTAAAAACTCGCTGGTACCATATTAAAAGTGTAAAAACTAGCCACCCACAATCTGACTCTTTATTTACAAACTCTGTGTTATTTTCTGGTAAAAATTACTGTAACTTTGCATACATTTCTTATCGATTGTAGCAGCAATTAATGTCAAATGCAGATCAAATAATAGAGAACTGTGTAATATCCGGGCACGTATCCAAACACGGATTACACGAGCACATTTTAAAGAGATGATTCAGGTATCAGGAGTGATGGAGGATGCCAGATCCCAGATAATTGCTTTAGTTTCCAAACAGGCGGAATAAACATTTGCAAAACAACAACGCTATTAGTAAACCCAGTGAATTCCCACAGACTGCTTGAAGAATTTGTAAAAGTGCCATGTTAGATACTGTACCTTCATTATAATTTCACTTTAGAAAAGAAAGAATCTCCTTAAGATATCAGCTGGGCATTTCCATGTAAAAATCTAGGTTTTTATCATACTGATAGCTCAGATCCTAATATTTGGTGGTTTAAATCCTCATGTGAGGTCTCTCTTAAAGTTTTTAAAGCATTTGTTTACGTTTAAATCATGATTTTTTTATAGTCAGATAAATTGTCACATCAATAATTTCCTCATATTCCTCATAATGTGTTCTTTTTTGTCATTTTGTCATCTGTAACGCATGTATATTTCCATTTTTTAAGATAGATAACTTGTGCATAGACGGATATTTTTCTGATGTCTATTAACAGGGTTTTAATAAAATTTAAACAGATGATTCAGAATATTGGTAAAAAATACATTATTTCAAGTTTAGGCTGAAAATGGCAAGTATATTCTAATACAGTCAGCCGTGAGATTAAACTGACAGCGACTTTTCCTGAAGTTGCCGTTCTCTTAAATAAATAAACAGGCATGTAATCTCACATGTCTCCTTTAGAGCTTAGAGACAACAACAAACCGGGTTGCCAAGTCTTCAATCAAAATCTAACATTTTAAAATGCACCCAAAAGTCACTTCAAATGTTTCCAAAACAAAGCGATCTGGCTATTATGAGCTACTTTTATTTTAAAGCTTTATACTCGCACCGTATCCTTACTACAGTTTTTTAATTTCTATTGAAGAATTAAAAGAGAACATCTGAGACACGAACCAACTATTCAAAGTCTTTTGAGCTGCAGAAGAGCAACCGCTGGGCAATAAATCTTTCCTCTGGGTCCATCTTTTTGATGGTTTGCATGTTCTGTGATGTAAAGGAAAACCCAGAATAACTTCAAACAAATTAGAAAGAATAGTGTGCATTTTACCCAGTGGCTGTGATATTGTAGCCGCTTGCATTGCCTGACGGTTACACGCGGTCCAATCTTCTCTCAGGTCTCCAGTGCAGCCCTGTAAAAGTGAATTAGTGTAAATCTGCCTGGGGTGATATAGCTAATTCAAGGACTGAATCATGTCCTCTTAAAACAAACCAGACTCATCTGCCTGTAGTCCCTGTCATGTTGAATGAACGCAGAAGGTGCTCATTTTGTTTGGTAGGGAGCACATCTGAGAGCGAGATTGCATATAATCACAGTGGACTGATTCTTTTCTTCTCAATGTTATGTGCTCTACATTTTATCCTTTGCTTGATTTGTTTACCCGCTGCATAATGCACATGTCATTTCTGTTTGCTTGTTTATATACAGCAGGGTTAAAATGTCAGGGATCATGTTGAGAATCTGATTTGTTTTTCTAGAAAGGATTTTAAAGACTTTCACTGCAAATATTGAGCATACGCATGAACTGCACTAGTGCACTATCCAAATTTTTTATTTAAGGTCATTTTAAAAATATTTTTTTTATATTATTTTATATACTAAAATATAGAGTTTGCAGTATATAGTTTGCAATTTTTGTTTGCTTGATTATATAAAACAGGGTTGAAAAGTCATCTGAACTAAAACAATTGTACATTTGTGATATTTAAATTTTAAAAATGTGTTTATTTTTAGGTATCTTTTTAATTCATTTTTTACTTCATGATTATTGTTATGAAAATTTGTCAAATATTTATTTTTCCATCAATATATAGTTTGAAATTTTTGTTTGCTTGATTATATACAGTACAGCGATGTTGAAAAGTCTTCCGAACTACAATATTTACATTTGAGAGTTTAAATTTTTTTTATTAAATATTTTTATTATTTTTTGTTTATGTTTGTTATTCTAAAAATGTGTCAAATATTTATTCCTGAGACCTTTCCATCAGTATATGGTCAGGATTAGAATTTAGCTATGAACTATTAGTGAATAGTAAAATAAGTGTTTTGCCTCTGGAATGGTTACAGTTAACTGGTAAGTTGTTGCACAAAAGGAAATCTCATATTCTGTGATTATTGTTAGGTCACAAGTTTGTGACATCAACCATGTTAAATCTACAGAACAAAAGGTCAGAATTTCATATTTCCATCGAAGCACACAAGATGCTCTTTACATTCTCAGTTCATGCTGAAATAACACGGATCATCGCGTTTTGAGATCAAACTTGTGTAGTCCGTGCCAGCTCGAGCGTATGCTGTCATTAAACTTTTCCATCATTTATTCATCCTCATGTATTTCAAAACCAGTATGTGACTCTTTCTTCTGCAAAACACAAAACAAGATATTAAAAAAAAATGTCTCTTTTGTGTTCATACAATGAAAGTCAATGAGGGTCAATGTTATTTGTTTACCAACATTATTCAGAATATCTTCTTTTGTGTTCTGCAGAAGAAAGAAAGTCGTACAGGTGAGCGAAATAAAAAGAAACAAAAAAATACTATAGTTTTGCTGATTATATAATTTATAATGGAAATAATATTAAATGAATAGAAGAATGAATGGCCTGAACCACATCACAGTTGAATGGAGGTGATTGTGAACGTGTGGGTTCATGGCAGGTTATTTGCTTGCGTCTGCCACTAAACTTGGGAAAACTCATTGGAGTGCCCTTCCCGTCAGGGATTTCTCTAGTATACTTGTCACGGCGGTGAAGCTGCTCACAGATTGACTTCGACTTCCATTCCACCTCACTTGTCAAGGTGGTCAATTCCCTCAAAGCAAACAGCCCCTCCTCTTTCATCCTATTACTTTATTCTTTCTCTTTCTTTTGAAAACACGCCGTGACTCCAGCAGACAATATCACAAAGAGCGGGAGCTTATGCCTCCGTCTGTAGCCGATATGAAATCACTGCCTTCATCTTGCAGATATCTACATCCAATCATAAAACAATGCCAGCCATTTCAAAGGCTTAGTTTACCCAGAAATGAAAATTCTGTCATTATTCGTCCGCGTGCCGTTTCATAGCGGTATGACTTTCAATCTTCGGTGAGACACAAAAGGTGAATTTTGATGAATATTCAGATCGCTTTGTTTCATATAATGAATGTGAATGAGGACCGGGCATGTCGAGCTCCAAAATAACACACGCACACCGCAGAGCAACAAAAACATGCAATATTTGTCATTATACTATCTGTTATATATATTTGTAATGAATTTTATTTCTATTTACCTTTTGTTTAACTTATTTGTAATAACTTTAATCAAGCTTGTGTCTGGTAATGTTCCCACAAAGATTTTTTGACCCTGTGGTGACCCATTGGTTCCCATGAGGAAAACAGCTTATAAATCATACTAAATAAAGTTGATTTAAAAATGTTAAAATGCTTAAAGGTTTGTGTGAGGGTTAGGATACAAAATACAGTTTATACAGTATAAATGTCATTATGTCTATGGAAAATCATCATAAAATATGGAAACCCAACATGTGTTTTATTAAACAAGTTTTATTCTGATAAAGTTTTATTTCAAACCCACCCACATTTTTCACCCTTCAGTCCAGTCACAGAAAATAAAATCAGCCCTTTTTTTGTTGAGTTTTTAACTGTGATTTTAAGCAGCATTTCTACGATCTGTTTGAAGTCTGAAACATCAAACTACAAACCTGAATTCAAACACGTCACGTCTCTGTAGAGTTGCCAGTCTTCCAAACTCACATTTTTTGAGATACAAGAAAAAAGCAAAATGTGAACAAAACCTTTAAAGAACATTTCTTAAACAAACCTTTTTCCAAAGCAACAACTTGGTGTGAAAGTATTCAGTTTCTCAGATGTAAAAACTGAAATTTAGCTCTGATTCATTTATATATTATTTGAGGTAACAAACCTTTAAATTGTAAAACTCGGTGGCCAATTTAATTGTCAGGCCTTCAGTAACAATAAATAAATAGATAATACAAGACAGATTCATTATTTCTCCAGTGGCTTTTCCTTTCTATTGTTGGAAGTGTGTGGAAATATTTCTTCTGCAAATATTCAGTCTGGCACAGGTGATGCTGAAGAGGACAATGAACACTCCCAGAAATGCCAAAGTCATAGATCACCACACAGACTCAAAGGTGGTTTCACAGCAGGAAATGCTTTAATATATACACAAATGCAGTTGATTGCGAGCACGGCTTGTTTCGTTCATTCGTTTGTTCATTTATCAGTTAGTTTTTCTAAACAAAGTCAACCTTTATCATTGCAACCATTTCTCTGAGCCGATTGCTGTTGCTTGCTTTCAGGATTGTCTTGGTTCACTAAGTGTTGTGCACTGCGACTTTATTTGCGTACGGAGCGGGTGTGTTTTTCCCCGACAGCCCCTCGTGATCGAGCTGATAGACTACACCTCCCAATGAATCCGTCATTGCTCGAAGAGTCTTGGCGAGTGGTTTACACGTTCCTCATTAAAGTCTTAGCTTTCTTCTTGAGAGCCAACCTGAGACGTAAAGCTTAGTGCCGGAGAGCCATATCTGTATTGATTTAACACCTCATTGAGAGAATGACAGCTGAATCAAGATTAACGCTCCTGCTCAATATCTGCGTGCCGTGCCCATTCCTCTTCAACCCCATTAGTTGGGGGGTGATAGCCAAGACGGCCAACAAATCTGTTTACACTGTCAAGCGCACTCAATGGCAAATGCTCCCGCCTTATGAAAGCTTTTCATTTCATCCATGTCGTGACGTTGACGGATAAGCTCCGTCTATGGTGTGCGTACAGTCGGGTTCTCGTTTAAGTGCTCGCTGGTTTGCTGGTTTGCTTAGTGCTCTTGGGAAGTTTTGGGTGGGTGTCAGCAGCGTTCCGGCACTTTTTGCCATATCCAATTTCTCTCCAGCACTCACTAGAGAAGCTCCAGGCTGGGATGTATGTAATGTAGTGGAAACGTCTCCGATTGTGAACAGGAGTTTTCATTCACGTTTGTCATCGGTGGATGAGAAAGAGACAGTATAGATGTTCTCTCCGACACAAGAAAGATGAATCTATATCTGATATGATGAATGGGTGCAATTATGGTCTATTAAAATGAAAACATACAGTGAACATACAGTCATTCCTGTGGTGCGTTGGTGGGCATGAACACCGTCAACCGTGTTGTGTGCTTTACTGCATGGTTGCCATGGTTACAATCAATATTTATATAAACTGATGCATTTTTCTATAAGTAAAATCAATAAATTACATCTTTCCTTTATAGACTCTGACATGTAAGCATTTTCATCCCAGAAATCTTTGACAGGCGGTCACCATTTTGAGGTTTTATAAGACATTTGGGGGTAAAATTATATCATTTTTCTATTGCAGTTATAAAGACAATGTTCCTCCTGCTAGATGAACACATCTTGGGTACAAATGCCCATATTGCCATCTTATTAAAGTACTGTAAACACAGCAGGCTTGTGTTAAGTGAACATAAACAAACAGAAAACATATGGATTTATGTCTTTTATAGACATAAAAAAGTTTAATTATAAAGTTTAATAAAGAAATACTTAAGGTTAATGATCTTGTTTTAGTTTAATTAGTTAATATTTATTTCATATTTGACTCTTGTATGGTGATAATGTTTTTATTACTCAGACAATATGTGTAGGTCTAGTGGACCCACAACATCTTAATTATTACAGTCATAAATATTTTTACAGTAAATATTTGAAGAGATTCTTAATTACAAGAAACATAGACAGAATTTAAGTGTTAATATTTGTCATTTATTTCTGTTAAATCACACAAAGTTTCTTTGTGAAAAAGTATACTAAAAAAGAAAATCTATCTATGATATGGGTATTAAAAACATGTTCGTCTTGAATAAAAATAAATGCCTGAGGTTGGAAAAATTATTATTTATTATTATTTTTTATTGGTCATTAAAAGGGTTAAATCAGGATCAGTTAGTCAATATTGTACAAAACTTATATGAATTATTATGAAATTTCTCTCAGAATTGACTATTGAGTTATTTAATTTCATGTGGTTAAATGTCGTGATGTAACAGGTTTTTCAGATTTCATGTCCGCCTCGAGGCATTATGTCCATCTTGCTGCCTTCATTCTCTGTTTTCTTTGAATCTGCCCTCCTCTGAACTCCAAACCTTCATCAAAGTCTTCTCTTCTGGAAGGTTGTTGGAGGTCAGCAAAAAAGGTGCTATTGTTATTACAGAGACTTTCTCCACAGCTTTTGTTTCTGTCAACAAGAGCCTTCAGAGACTTGCACAAACACCACCTCTCTCCAATCTCTTTGGAGACAAATGACCAAGGGCAAAGTTGAGGGTTTATCTCTGTATTCTTTCACCACAGCAGCGAGCCGTCTATTTGTGCGAGTCTCTAAATGAAGACGGTGTTGTCGCACCGGCAAACCTGCTGTAACGGTCGGTACGTGTTGTTCTGGGTTTAAAAAAGGAGCGTTTTCTCTGCATTACCTTTATATCTGGAGAAAAAGACCACGTCAACACGTCGGCAAAAACACGGGGGAAAATCAAAACTCAGGAACCATCAAACCGTGCAGTCAGATGAGAGAGGCAACAACCGTGTGTTATTGCTTTTATGTCGAGTGCTCTTAAAGGTGCCCGCTCGCCCGGAAGAGTTCATTTACTACATAGATCTTGACAATGGCCTCTTTTGTTTTCCAGCATTAGTTTGTCCCACTACAAAGCAGTACAGCTTTAATAACAGCCAAAAAGACTCACTGTGAGCATTACCTATCTGCTCATCTCACCGCCACTTATCCAACTGAGACACAGATCACGGGAGATTTCAGGCTGGACACACTGACCCGACGACTGTAATGAGAAATCTACCAGTGGGAGATGTTTTCTTGCTTTCTGAGTAGACTGGTGACCCAGTAATGTCATTCATCCATTGAAACATTGCTGCTGTGATGTGAAATAACACACACACATTCACTTACTGTATCTAAATGAGCACATCATCCATAGACTTCTATTGTTTTACACACAGCTAGTTATAAATACCTAACCCAAATAAAAACTTTTTGCATTTTTATTTTTTTTAGTGTTTTCACAAATGAGGATGCATGTATGTATATATAAATGGTTAGTTGACAAATGTCTATTTCCTGTGGTGTGACAAAAAAAATGCAGATAAATCTTTATCCAATTTGTAACTCCAGCAATAAGGATAAATCTTTATTTGTATATTTAAGTTTTTCTCTCCTTTATTTAAACAGTTTTTTTCTGCCTTAAATATACAAATGTACGTGTATATGTGTGTGTATATATATACAGTATATATATATATATATATATATATATATAGAATGGTTTTCAAGATCTTAAAATCTGATGGCATATGTCTGAATATATTAATTAGTGTAATGTGAAAAAATAGGTGCCAGTATATTAATTTATTTCATTACATAACAAAAAATGTGTTAAAAATGACATTATGGGTTTGAGCTTGTATGAACTTCACAAATATATATATATATATATATATGATAAATATAATTTTGAATTTTGTGTTAATCCTTGAAATCTGATCCTTTGTGCAGAGAAGTTAACATAATATCATTAATTTGCCTATTTAATCAATGACCTAAAATATATTATATGAATTATTATTAATGATCTTAATTCGTTTGACATCCTACAATTTGTTTGCTTTAGATGTTGAAATCATAAAATGTTTGGTTTATTCCAAATCCCAGATTTTTCTTGCAGTGTCGTTTACCCACAACCCCTCTGTCTACCTCACGTACAGTATATACATCTCACTGTCCCCAGAAATGTAGTTAACGCCAAACAGGCCACAGTCCCAAGTGTGTTTCTATACGTCTGTGTAGTATTGTGTGGTATAGCTTGTTATTTGAGTTAGAAAGGGAACAGATAGTACATTCCAAATGCAATGATGGGCATAATTTCATGTTGTTCCAACATGTCAAAAATGTTATCAGGATGAGTGTATTCACAAAAGAAAGATAGCTGTTGCGATAATCTTAATGATCAGGTTGGCATCACCAACCTGTGCAGCTTCCGAGAGAAAAGTCAACATTAGACGATGACTGGAAACTCCATTAGCCATCAACTGGAAACCGCTATCACCCCACAGCTTTCGCTGAAGATACAGAGGGTTGAGGATTGTTTATATCTTAAAGGAGACCTGAAGATAGCTCATTAAACGGTCATTAAAAGTCTCAAGTTTACTCATTTCTTCCAGATTTAGAATAATAATAAACTCATTAAAACTAGGAATTATGTTGTGGCTTTAAATAAATACAAAACAAGTTAATTATTATGCAAATGTCAACTTTACCATGAAAATGTTTGACATGAAAAAGTTTTTAAAGCATTTGTTTATGTTTCAGTTATGATTTTTTTTTTAGAATTGTCACATTCATAACAGTCCATATTCCTCATAAATGAACACAGATAACTATTTTATGCTTTATGAAGAGTCATCTCTTCTTCATTTGTTGGGTATTATTGCTTCTGCTTTGTGTATTTAAATTCACAGAAATCCTATAGAATTTATTATTTCAGGTTTTGAATGAAAGAAACACTGGAATTGCCCATCTTAAAAATTTGTAGAAATGTTCTCATTGTCATTTTATCAAGCAGTTTCTTGAGGCCTTTTTGTTGATTTCAAAAGCATCAGTTTTGTAATGAAAGCAAGTAATATGTTAGGGAATTTATATTTTGGCCTACAAAACCAAATGAAGATCTTTGAAATATCATTGAGTATTCGGTGCAATCTATAAATCAACCACCAGCAGATCTAATGCAGTTATGTTTTGTAAAGTCTGGTAGTTCATGGAGTCCATGCTGCATCTATCAGGCTAAAGGTTATTGGGGCTATTGATGTTTATTGACTTTGCTTTTATGGACTTTATGGACCTAATGAAACTCCAGCCTGCCAATCACAGCGCTGCATGTCTACAAACAGCAGCTTTATGACTTCCAACATCTCAACTCAAGAAAAACTTGAAAGTCTCTTCTTTACAGCACACCAAACTATTTTCAGTCATTTTTGTATTGTTGTTTAGCATCTCATTTCTACGGCCTGTGCATGTTCCAATACATGTAATGAAGGAAAAAACAGGAATATCACAACGGCACGTGTAACTAACGTCCATTAATCACTCGACCACAAACCACGGGAATGAAACGTCGTCATAACGCCGTTGGCCGTACTCGCACATTATATTGCTTCGCTTTTTGTACCACAGTGTGAGGATGCAAAACCGAGAGCTATTGATTCCAGCTGGCCTCAGTCATGTCTGATTTAATACTTTGCTGTTAGGCATGTGGACCATTGAACTAAATAATAGGAGCGTTGCAGGTGGGCAGCGGGACTAAATTATGGGCGTAGTTTCTCACGGCTTCAAAACCTGGCATGATGAAGACGGCTATGGGATTTTTGGGGATGTGTTTTATGTGCGCTCTAAATGAACTGAATAAAATCCACCAGACGTCTCTTTGTTGTCAACTATTAAAAACCGGATCTCATGTTAAGTTTGTTAAGCAAGCTTGGTTTCTTTGCTAGCGTATCATCTTCCTCGAGCTTTAAAGTGGGCTTAAATGGACAGTTGTTAGGTTATTGCATTTCACTGCACTAATGCAATAGATACCTCAATCTAAAACAGCACAATGTGTTTCTGTGGATTTATAGCGGCTGGGTAATGGCATCCAGTGAAAGACACAATGAAACGCACTTCAGGACGCTGCTTTTTTCTGTTGCTTTAATTATTCATATTGCCTTTGATA
The DNA here is from genome assembly GCA_019155185.1 of Beaufortia kweichowensis. Lineage (NCBI taxonomy): Eukaryota > Metazoa > Chordata > Actinopteri > Cypriniformes > Gastromyzontidae > Beaufortia > Beaufortia kweichowensis. The sequence continues at coordinate 1,934,965 of CM032798.1, read as the reverse complement.
TATGTTTGTATAAAGAGCTTGGTTAAATTATGGGAGTTAAGCAAATTGATTAATCTGAAGCTTTTAGGGAGCTAGGTTTTTTTAGCATTATTTACAGATACGCTGGGAAAGATGAGATGTTTTCACAAAGGGTCATGTTTACACCGATGCTGAAAACATGGCTTGACCTCGTTTCAAAGTAAATTGTTTCTGAGGTTTACGTTAAATTACTTTGTGTACGGTTTAGTGAGCCTTTTAAAAGGTTAATTTTCCTGAAAATGGTAAACACAGAGATTTTTTTAAAGGGATAGTTTAACCAAAATTGAAAATTCTTTTATTATTCACCTTATTTGATTTTACTCTCCAAAAAAGATATTTTAAAGAATGTTAGTAAACAAACATTATTGAATTTCATTGTATATCCACAAAATCATTTCTCAGTATATCTTCTTTTATGTTTATCAGAAGATGGAAACTAAGTTATATACAGGTTTTGAATGACGTCAGGGTGAATAAATGATGACAGATATTTAATTTCATGGTGAATCTCTTAATCTACTTTTACGTGCATTTTGTTTAGCATGCCATTGTTTGCATTACTAAAGGTACAGTGGATGGATCCTTAAACGATTAGTTTTGTCAGGATTGTTTTGTTTCCCTCTGCTGATGTTCAGCATTTTCCATATGCACCATTGAACCGAGGGCACCTTCATTCTGCACGTTAGAAATGCATTTACTCTAAATGAGACAGTGAAATGCACGGATCGATTGCACTTGGAGACGGTTTCCGAGCCGCTCGCTCTTCGGTCCGTTGGTTGAGAAGGATGATGTTGCCGTGGAAAGACAGAGCCTTAATGGCTCTTAAGAAGACGCTGAGAACTGAATTTAGATTCAGCTGAACAGAGGATAACCTGCATAACCTAGAAACAGATGTTAAAGCACAGATAACATTGTTTCAAAAAATTGCTCTTTGTATGATATTCTTTCTTTTATCCCACTGTTGGAAATAAAGCAGCATCTCAACACCCAATCGATATTTTTTCCACCTCAAATGTGCTTTTTATCACCTTCATCGCTTATAAAACCCGCTAAGGTGCTTTAAGGTGCGCTGAGATTTCAGTGAGTCTCCGTGAATTTAATCAGCACACATACAACATTTCTATCCTCACATTCTTATCCAGCCACTTGTGTCATAATCATACCGCAATCTCTCACAGGTGTCAGATTGTGTCATGATTACTTTATACTAATGTTCATCCGTATGATTTGTTGTGTATTATATTTTTTCAAGTACGGCTTTATCCCCAAAGGAAAATGTTGTTGCTCATGTATTTCTCTTTTAAGAGACTCTCAGTTGTGTTTCATTTAACTTAGTCTCAGATGTTTCTCTTAAAATTGCTTACAGGAGAAATAAAAACAGAAACAAATGAGACAAATCAATGAAGTGTATGAAGGTGTAAAATGAATGTAGATTGTTGAGGTAAAATAATGTTGATTTGGGTAGATTTGATGAGAAATGTTGATATTGAAATCTTCAGTAATTTTGACTATTGATATCAGACGTGACAAATTGAGTTGAGTTTGTGTCATTGTTGAGATCTCTTCTGAAACTCTTAATGAAAGAGACATTCGTGAGATTTCTGACTCTTTTCTCAAGAGAAATATCTGAGACACACGTGAGACTTAAACAAAAGTTTCCATTTGATCTAGGAAAATAAAATTGAGATATGTAAGAGATCTCATCTGTGATTTGTTTAAAACATTACAAACTTGTCAGAATATCAAAACTTTGGTTTAAGTGAATGTTTTTTGCTCCAGTACATCTCATTTCATGACAATTTATTAAAAAATATTCCAGGTTTTTGTAATTCTCTTCACGGAGTGTTTGAAACAAACCTTTTTAACTTTGCCATTGTGCAAGTATATTATTTATTAATAGAATAATTCATTATAAATCAAGTTATAATTAATGAAGCTGAAGTGTGTAATTTTTCTCATAAGATTAATATTGATGTATTTTGACAGACACGTGGGGCACAGACTTTGAATTAGGCATGTGTTTGTATGTTCCCTGGGAGTTGAACCCATAACCTTGTTGATGTTAGTGACATGCTGTACTAATTAAACTATCAACTCAACTACATTTCTACAAGAAGTCTAAAGATTGTGACTTTTTCATGCGCTTTGAATGGCGTACATTTGGAAGATGTTTTTTATTATTTCCTTTGGTGATGCAATCTGTGCAGAAATCACACACTTTAGTTTTATATCTAAGCCAGGGCTTATTTCTTTAAGTATTCTATACATACTGTATTATATATAATGTATGTAAGACATAATGTACAGTCATCTCTCAGCACAAAATGCATTATCTCACGTATTGCACTGCAGCTTTTCAACTAAATGTTCATAAAATATTGATTGTGAGAGAAGAATGATATTGGAAATATAACTGTAAGAGATTGGTTGTCCGGTTCAACGGTCAGTTTTACAGTTTAACAGCTATTACAGAAAAATATTTGACCGCTGAATGCCTCTTCGACCAGTCAGAATCATGAAATATGATTCATAACACATACCTTATTTAGTCTAAAGATGAAATATGTTGTATTTTATGAATATAATGGCTGTTCTGGTGTCCACAGAGGGTTAACACAGTCAGCGCTGATAAACAAAAACTGCATCATAAAGTAAAGCACAGTGCCTTCTGGGAAATATGGGCAAATGAACACGGTACACGCTCGGAGATGCTCGGGCCTGTGGGGACCGACGGCCGCTGTGTTAGCCGTTCCCATCCGAGCGATGTCTAATTTCGTGTGGAGTTATCCCAGCGCTAAAGGCCGGGCGGGCGGACGCGAACCATTTCACGGCAAACTGGAGCTCTCTGTGAGCGATGAGAAGCTTGTAAATGATTCTCTGGTGTCTCATTCTCAACCATCCAGAGCTCCTCCGCGTTCGGCTAATGGAGACGAGGGGCCGTGTGATATTTCGCCCCCATTTCAGCGATGATGTAAATATTCATTAAGAAATCCGGTAGCATATGTATGTAGGACTGGCGAGATTGCCTCGTGATGCTTGCGGATAACTGTGAAAACCTAGTGATGTGGCGTAAACATCCATCTCTCATTTTCACTTGCTGTGTGATCACAGCGGCGAGGCCGGCCAACGGTAACGCTGACTGATATTCCAGTCTTATCTGTAGTGTCAACGATATCTAGAGGACCCACTGCATGTGTTATATCCTCCAGCAGACTCTATATCAACAAATCACAGACTGTATATGTATATAAAGTATAACAGAAACAAATGAGAGAATTGTAAATTGTATAGATAAAATAATCTGAATTTGGGTAAATTTGATAAGAAATATTTAATATAGAAATCTTCAATAATATTGATTTTTGATGTCAGACTTGACAAATCTGAGTTCAGTGAGATGACTCTTTTTCTCAGGAGAAATATCTGAGACACAAATGAGACTTTTCCATGTGTCCATTTGCTCTAGGAAAATAAAATTAAGACATGTAAGAGACCTTATCTGTGATTTTTCTTTCTCATGGTAGATCTCAAGCAGGGTTTAAAACAACCGTCCGTCCACAAGGCCACGGTCTCGACTGCTAATGGGATGTTTGGAGCAGTTATGACTCTCTAATTATTAAATGTAATTGGGTTTTTGATGATGAGGATTATTTTGATGGCGTGCGTCTTTGATCCGGTAAAAGGAAATCCATGTGGTTGTGTGTAAGCCACTTCAGAGTTGTCATGTTGAAGAGCCTAAATATTTGGATTTTTACTAAAGCTGTTTGATTTTCTTACACCTCGTCTTGATGTTGACAGCACGGGTCCTTTTCCATTTTCAACACAGAGAATTAAGAGCTCATTTCACAGATCAATTAAATCCCTTTAGTCTCCTCATTTTCGCACATTATCTAATATCCTCTGTAGTTTTCTAAAAACTAATTTATCTTTGCTTTCTGTGTCTGTCTTTAGAAGCTGAAATAAGTCACGCTTTAATTTTGCTTGATGGTGAAAAGAACGTTTTAAATATATCGGCTGTTTCTCAGTTGTTTTAGCAGTGAGATTAGATTAGAAGCAAATGGAGACTTTTAGTGAAATATTTAAATTATTTCTCATTAAATTTAAGGAAATAATTTTATATTCTTATCGTCTCAACTTTTATGTGCCACTAGTGTCTCCAAATAAAATTTTACCCTAAATACTTGTACCATCTTTTTGGTAATGGATTTACCATCCTCCATTGTTTGGACAGATGCCCCAAATGAATGACATTCAAAATAAATATTTTGTTTTTCAGAAATGTAATATTTGTCTTGACATATGAAACTGGGATTGAGTATTTTGTATCTAAATGTATACACTTCTGACTTAAAACCTTTAGGCAATGAAACCTTTGAATACTTGTTTGAGTAACAACAACCCAAGAAAACACAAACACACTTCTTGTGCATTACTGTTCCTTGCAACCATCCAGAAGCCACAAACTCTGTCAACTCTTCAGCTTTATTAAGGATTTAATGGTTATTCATGCACATTGAGTAGCTCTTGTAGGAATGAATTGTGTTTTAATATAGGAAGCTCATTTCATCGTCTTACTCAGCCATCTGGGTTCACTCACAGGCAATGCAATCTCGCTCCCAGCCATAGAACATATACATTGCGACAGAAGAACAGAGCGGTGATGGAAATGATTGTGTTGGGTTTTTCAAAGGCATGCGTCTGCATGAAAAATGCATGAGGCATCCATAGGGAGGCTGAACTCGTGACGCTTCCCCATCTCGAACCGCAGAATGGACTACGCTGTAGTTGCCCTGTGCTTGAAGACGGAGGAATTTGTCAGACTTTGCTAGTAAGATCAAGATTAAAGATGCTTTCTGTATCATGAAGAGAGGAACATGGTTATCTGCTTTCCGCATCCTTCAGGGCTCGATCAGAAGGATTTAGATCTGCCACCAACTCAACATGTGTTGCTTTCAGTTGTCAACACGCTCCCAGTGACGCTGTTCATTTAAAGCAACAGTTCATGTAAAAATATACTGTCATCATTTACACATCACCATGTTTTTTCATACCTGTATGACTTTCTTCTGTGGACCATCAAACAGTGAAATACCTGCTGCTTTCCATATAATAAGAGTAAATGAGGCTGTCAAACTCCAAAAGGCCATGATAAAAATAGTTCAGACAACTGTACTCTTACTTTTATCCATTTACAGGGATAGTTCACCCAAAAATAAAACTTTTGTCATGATTTATTTATTCACCTTTATGTCGTTCAAAACCTGCATATGACTTTTTGTGTTCTTCTGTGGAAGATATTTTGAGAAATGTCTCAGTGGTTTTGTGTTTGTACAATGGAAATCAATGGGAGTCAACGTTGTTTGATTGTGTTCTGTAGGAGAAAGAAAGTCATACAGGTTTATAATGACATGAGGGTGAATAAATGATAAAAAAATATTTTTTGGGGGGGGGAACAATATTGATCCTCTTTATTATCATGCCACATACAGTAAATAGCCATCTGATGTGAAAAAAATAGTTGACTCTTTCTTTGATGTATTTCTTAATACTAATATTTCCACGAATAGTGGATTTTGAAAATGTTTGCTCATCTCTACTTCAGTTTCAAGGTAACGCAGCACTCAACACAGTGCCGTTTGAGTAAATGTTTGTTTGCTTTTATAAAATATCAAGGGAAATGTTCGACTGGAGCCTTTCCACGTATCAAGACAGATTATGTTTCAGGATAAAAAGGGCCGTCCCCTAACAAGGCGCCTATCCGTATTACTATACATCTGATCCCTAGATTAGAGTGAAACTGATCTCGCTTTACATTACGTTTGCACAACACTCCACTAATGTCCACTGTTTCGTTTTCAAGTGCATATTGGATTTGCTACATACGTAGGTGGAGAAATGAAGCACTTTCTATACGTTACTGAAATGATGATGTACATTTCCTTCTCTCTCATAAACATATATACATATGTTTATATAAAAAATACTATTTATTAAAACCAAGGCACACCAAGGTGTCATGCATTTTTAAATGATTGAAAAATTGGTACATTAAAATCTGAAAAAGGTAAAAAGCTTTTGGGTATATTTCATTTCTTACGACTCAAAAAGTAAAAACTTTTTATGACTCTCGTCATATTTCTTGTTTTATATGTTTGTCCATTATTTTCTCATTCATATTTTGGTAGTACAAAACTGAATCTCTTTTCTGAAAACACCTCTGGTTACGTTTTTGACATTGGCAGGTCAGACATTTAAATAGAGACTCGAGGTGCTGCTGGTCTGTCCCCTGAAGAAGATAGAAAAGATTTGATTAGGTGGGACTATTGAAACGGTGACAGGCAGATGGAAGAAGATGACACAGACTATTGCGGAAATGACAATGGCGGTATCTGAAATGGCAGGAGGAAGCAGATGATGTACTTATTTGGAACAACGTGGATTGTGACGCTCTAATTGGGGCAGATGGGCGGATGTCCTTCTCACACTGCTTGGCCAAAATTCTCATTAATGAATGTTCTGTCTCTTCTGTCTGTGACATTGTACCGCAGTTTTGTTTAATAAGCTTAAGGACGAGATAAGAACGAACAGGTACAATGTTGTTTCAGACTTCAGGCCTGTTCACAACAATAATGAAAACTTTAACTATATTAGTATTCATACCATGTTATATGTGTGAAATCTTTACATTTGTAAAGATTATGATTGGCTGTAAATGTCTTATTGTTCACACTCTGAAAGTGTTTTAAATGATATTCGTCTCATTATAACTACAGTATGTTTTGGACTATTTCCTTAAATTTAGAAAGATTTTTTTTTAGAAAAGTATAGTTATCATTATCATTATTGTCATTGGTGTGAACAAGCCCTAAATGTGTCTGAAATGAATCTGTTTTTGAGTTTATTTCAGTGGTTTTTATTACTTTATTCAATCTCTCACATGTCTGACATGTTTAAAGTCATTTCCAAGCATTAATCTTAGTTGACTCGTCAGTCTGTTAGTCAACTTGTCAGTAAAAACGCTGCAATAGTACAAACTGAATTATTACAAATTGATGATTAGCAATGGTTTTTGTGATTTCTATTTTGTGATGTAGCCTAATTTGTATGGCTCTTGAAAACAATTTTGGTCTAATATAATATAATTTCATGGATTTATGATAACGTGCATGGTTTTTAGATTTTAGGATGTCCGGTGTGCCAACCTGATCTTGCAAGTATTTTACAAGGTGGTTAATTTGTATGAATTCGTACAATGTAAACATACAAAAACATACAATTTTTAGAAAAAAGCACCAATAAAGGCAAATCATACTAATACACAGACTGTAAAAAATCTTTAAAAATAATAATAAATAAAAATAATCTGTGTGTTGAAATGACTTGTAAAGCCAGATTTAAAATGATAAGGCAGCATTTTTTACAGTATTCAAATGAGATTATGAATTTGTCACCTCATAAAATACATACAAATTCCAATGAGATTGTGTTGGGCGAGCAGGACCTCTTATACATTCATGTCTAATTGATGCAAACCTGAGTTTTTAACATCCATTGCTAATTGAGCTTGGAAATACACTTAAGAAAGGATTAAAAGATCTATGTTCTCTTTAATGTGATCTGGGTCCCTTAATCATTGTAGAAACCTACTCAGGGACTCAGCAGGGCAGTCAAACGAAGAATTCATTTTCCAGAACACTAACACACACCAGTGTGCTAATGTGCTTGTCAGATAGACCAGTATTAACACCAGAAGTATTCCCACTGCTGCTTAATGTTACTCTGTGAATTACAATGACTTCTGATGACAACACATCACACAATTCTTTTCTGTTTTGCTCTTTCATCTCATGACTCGATTGATTAAACTCATATTTTTATGGCATTTTCAACGTACCGTTTTCAACGTAGTAGGAGCTGTGTATTTCATTGAAACAGTGTCCTTAATGAACTCTAACTAATTCATTTGCAAAACAAAGCTTCAACTTATTGGTAAGGCTATTCCAAACTAAAACTGTGTAACAAACTTTAAACTTTTTTACAAGAAATACTTAAGAGGAAAGTACATAAATCAATAACTCTTCTCCACCGATGTCATGGGGTAGTCAAGGCAACAGCTGCACAGCATCTTATACGCATGTTCTCTTGTGAACTCAAGGCCACTAGTTTTGCATTTTTCTAATTTATTCTAACCATTGTTGATTTTAACCTTTCGGTCTTTCTGGAGAAGAAAGGAAATGAAGTTTTTACTGTGTAATAGGGTCACCAAAATCGATGATTTACATTGCTCCTCTTCGGTTTGACTTCTGGTTTTCATTTATGTGTGTGTTGATGAGCGCAGGGATGTCATGCATCTGGTCTCCTGAAGGGGCAGTAGTGGGAGTCCTGCCTCAGTTCCTGTCCTAGATAAAAAATCAAGAGAGACTAAAAACAATTTTACTACTTTACTAAAAGTCTAGCTATGCACTTGTAAGTTTGCATACATGGAGACCCAGGGGGGTTACCCCAACCTAACATCTATTTTATGTGCTAATAATCAAAATAGCATCTTAACATTTGCCAGCTAGTGATCATGCATTTTTGTTTTATGGAAAATAATAATATATGCATGGAATAAATGCATGTAATGAACAGAATTTTCAGTATTATTTTAAGCAAATAATCTTTGAAAAGTGCAACTGTGCAACAAAGATTGTAGATTTTTATTTTTATTTTATTTTACATTTTAAAGTTGAAATTCATAACTTTTGTCTGTCTATTGCCAACTTGGTTTAAAACATAAAATTGTAGGTTACTTTACTTACTTTTCTTTATGTGCTGAAGTAAAATGACTAAAACTGAAATCATACCCAACTGCTCAAATTATAGATCATTATCAAAAACTTACTGTTGTAAATTGGAGGACACAAAAGACATAGATTGTTTCGCAAAATAACTTATTTTGGTTTATTTTCAACCAAAAAATAATGATAATAAAAGATACATTATTAATATATTTATTTATGTGCTGTATTTGTTTGAAGTATAATTCAAAATCCACTTCATTTCAAAATTCTATGAGCCTTTACGTTGACATAATACTTCTGTAAGACAGTATTTACTTAAACAAATCACAGACCGTAATTTAACAAGAAAAGATTTCAAGAACAAGAGCAATAAAAATCATTATCTATCACTCTTGTTTGCTTCTTGCAGATATCCCAATACACGTGACATTAGAGAAAATCATATCAGAACCAACAAGTTGTGACTGATCCACTGAGACCGAAGCGATTAGATGCCAAATTGAATATGGATTATCAAACACGCATCAGTTCAGATTGGGCTCGTAACAGCTTGAAGAAGTTCAAACGTGATATCGACTCATCCGTATGACATTGAAAGCCGTGACGAGAAAATACTCTGGCAGGTGTTTTGCTACTGCGACCGATTGTTTTCATGCCAGACTGTAGGAACAGGATCAATATCGACATAAATACGTTAGAGTAATTACTCGGGTGCTGGCCATAGTAATGTCTACAGTATGTGTTAGCCTCACACGTTTGCTTTAATAACTTTTAGCGCAGTTATTTAGCTATCACCTGTGGTTTTTGGACTTCTAGAGCACTTTTCTGCACAGAACAGCATATTTCAGCTGAGCGAGTAAGACACAATCAGAACAATACTGAATCCAGAGCCCTGGGAGCGTCGAGTCTATACTGTATCTAATTGAAACGGCAACCTGAGAGACAAATCAATGGTTGCAGGCAGTGTAACAGGAAATACCGGCCACTGGCCGTTGAGTTTATTATTAGGTTTCTTCACAATCTGATAATCTCATGCTTTTTGACTGTTCTATTTGCCTTTAAAAGTGTTAGACGCTGGAGGCTTTGTTTCAGAGAGTTGAATTGAAAGTGTTCAGGGATATCACACTGGAGCGTGTACTGAAGAAGACAAGAATTACTAACGGAGCATTATACACTGAAATCAGTAACACAAACAACAGACTAGAAAGAGAAACGATACTTATTAAGTCCAAGTAGGAAATATCCATTTCCAAACATTTCCATCCTGTAAAATGTTTATAAGCACAAGGAGTCTGACAACAGCCGGGATGCTGATCTGATCTCACCATCATCAAAAAATTAGTTTTTTTCTCTTTCTTCATGTAATAATATACAGACTTAATAATACTGAGACCAGATTTCCACTATTATTGTTATTTGACACAATACTGCAAAAGATATAAATAACTGCCTTAAAACCAATTTTGGGGGGTAAAAATAGTAATGTTTTACATGCCTTTTGCATTGTACTATATATATTTTTTAATTTTGAAGATTTCATATAACAACCTCTGAGTTCGTGGAGCACACCGAGTGCTGTTTTATAACTACACTATGCCCTTATTTATTTCAAAGCTTTACTCCGAAGCCCTGTGGGTGTGTTCTTGTTATGTCTTTGGATTTGCTTTGGAACCCTTTGAGCAAAAAAGTGAATTAACTAAAGAATGCATTACCGCATGACGTCTGTATTCCTATTGGGCGTAATGTTTCTCTGAAATGGGCGACTGTTTTGTAAATCAGCTGTTTACGTTTACTCTACATGCCAAATTTTGGGGACATTTTAACTCGAGTCAAATGTACAAATGTATTGCCAATTCAATTGGACTCATCAACAATCAGGGCCCGGTTCACATCCAGGTCTGCTTTTGTAAAAAATAAAAGTCTCCCGAGTCTGCTTCAATTAGGTTATTTACTGGTGTGAATGCATTCGGCGAGCAGATATATTTCTACCTGGGGTTCTGTTCGGTCTATTGTCATGGCACCATTGAGAAAGATTGCAGCATAATGACTCCACACCCGACATGTTTTTGTGTGTCTGTGTGTTTATAAAAGGCATGCCGATGGAGAGCTACCAATCCAAATCTCCACATATACGTTTGATATTGATTTTTGTGATTTAGTCCCTTGCGGTTGTAGTTTATGATCAGTTCCATCGTCGGACAAATTTAATGTGGAATTGATCCCCTGTACCTGAAATTGGAACCGGCTTTAAACTGTTATCTAATGAGTCTAAAGATTGATAATATGATTATCAAAAGGCGCAGATGGTGGTTTAAAGAAACATAAAAATGCTTTAAAGTTCATAAAACATTATAGATTTCTTTATCTGTTAGATTGTGTGCCTACATAACATGATGTCTTTGACAACACATGATAAATGCTTACATTGGGAAAGATTCAAATGAATGATTCAGAAAGATTAAAAATACAATTTGTATTTTAATGGTTTTCCTCATGTCTCTTCTAAATTATTTTGTATTGTTTTGTAAAGTTGTTTGCAACATAGAAAAATCGTGAAAATCACTATAGAAGAAAATGAAATCTAATTGAAAATCACAAAACTGCATGAACTTCTTTTATAATATAAACCTAAACTTTTCAAATCTATTCTGAGAAAACCATCTGATGAAGTCCATTAATGTTTTGCAACATGCATGTAATCACGATTGCTACATTTTTGATCTCTTTATTTAAAATGCAGAACGATTTTATTTATTAATTCTCAGACCTGCAAAGCCAGGTCTTTCAAGTTAAAATGCATTTTTATGTAAAATATTCATCAGGTAGAGAGCAGTCCAGACAATGCGTGCGTCAGCCCGTTTAAATATTCACATTATTTAAGACCAAGGCAAGCTTTGACTGATTTTATTTCTACTTTCATTTTGCATGTAACAAGATTTGGAGCATTCATTTACTGCTAGAATTTGAATAAGTTTGCGCACAAAAGAGTTATTAATTAAAATATTCCTATTTGAACAGCGTAGCCTTGCCGTTGCATAATAAAGGCTCGCCACAACCCCGCTGATCCGTAGCAGGAACATGATCACTAATGAGCTTATGGAAATCCACAGATCCTGGTAAAAATGGCTTTCAATTCTTAATGAACACACCCAGAGTTGAATTATAATTCGAAATAAAAAAATATTAGTCCGCCACGTATTCCTGTGCAATTGATAAATTCTCCATAACAGCTAAACTAGCTACCCACCCAGAGCTCGGATATTGGCATAACAAAAACCATTTATCAGCTCCGGCGTCTGAACGTTGCACCCGCCAACGAGAGCGAGCCATAAATACTGTAGTTTTTTGGTGATAACAGTGATAAGGCAGTGATAACACAAAGCTTTCACGGTGACAAAAGAGCACAGTTAATGCATGACAAATTACAGACATCGCTTCGCCGTACTCTTGATTGTTATGAATTACTTAAGAGCTGTGACTTTTCTAAGCACCTATATTCATTTCCGCTGTCACAAGAGCGAGTAAGGCAGCGGTTTAGCTCTCTTTCAACGAGCTGCCATCTATCATTATTTTGCGCGTGGCCGTGAATCAGGGGCAGGGAAGCTCCATGTGATCCGTGACAGCGTCCAAACCTTCCAGGCTGATGTTAAGAGCAGGCACTTAGCCCCTCGGGCAACTTGTGAACTGTCATTCCACTTGATGGGCCAGCTGCCCTCTCGCCGGTGATAAAGTCCACGCTGATCTGATGACTCTTCCGCATCCTGGATGACGTTGCCTGAAACAGAGAAATTAGGTCATTGTTATTTTCAAAATATTTTACATAATAATTTACTGTATGTGTGTTATTGATGTGGCAAAAAAGAACACACGTTCTTCAGAGGATTTCTGTGAATGAAAATACACAAACCTAAAGCAATAATACCCAACAAATGAAGAAAAGATGACTCTTTAAAGAACATCAAATAGTTATTTTAATTTTCATGTGTTCATTTATGAGGAATATGGACTGTTATGAATTCTGAAAACAGCACTTAACGTGACTATGAAAAATAAAAACTATAAAAACCTCACATGAGTATTTAAACCAGCATCTGAGCTTTAACCTTTAATATAAACTTATGTATATTTATTCAATCTTTTTTTGTGTGTACAAAGATCTTAGTGAACAGGATAAATGACGGCACCTGTCGTGCTAGTTTAATATTGTGTCATTTCTCTAACAAAAACGAATCTCTAATCATAAGGCACCGAGGCAAACCGTACAGCCAGCACCTCTCAGAAAGCGCTTGACAAAACCCAAAACAATGCGCTTGTGTTTGCAAATGTGCATGTATTTATGCAGCTGTTGACATTTAGAGGGACATTTTAGCGCTCTGTGCCACGCTGAGATCTGAACGTGGCTCAGTTTGGCGGACCAAAAGCACGTTTACACTTTTCATTTCCAGACCGTGCTCCGTCTGTGCCCGACACATTTCCTCTGTTCCAAAACCTTGTATGCAGCGTTTCTGGCGCCCAAAGGAGCCACGTATTTGTCAGACAAAATGCAGTCCCATAATGCAATGCGGCACGCTCGGTATGGCACAGATCTGTTGTATTTTTACCAATGCAAATGTGATGTTCCTCTAATGTTTCACGGCACTGGAAATCGCAGGTCTCTTTGGACTCGACATTTCGCATCTGTTTGCGTAGATTGGCGTGAATCGCAGCAGGTCGAACGGATGGAGGACCCACCGAGTCATCACGCCAGCTGAACAACGGCTTATTACAGTCTGAAAGGACACAATAAAAACAATAATGAATTTGACACAACGGTCAGTCTTTCCATTCGTGCTGCGAAATGTCTGGGGTGCCTTGACCTTCCATGAATGATAATAACTGTGCTTTGCCCAAGCGGAGGAAATGTGGAGCTGTGGAGGCATTGACTTAATTACCTATCCAGAGGTTGTGAAGGTGGAGGTGACATGAAACAAATGTAAAGAAATATGACTACAGGCCAACGGAGGGCAACAGAACGACTGCAGTGCTTCAGTGGAGGCATTAACTCTTCGTATGTGATTTGTGGTAATGGGGACGAGTGCCGGCGCTATAAGAAAGGCAAGGCCTTTATATACTATACACTGTAAAAAAAAGAATACATCTTCAAAATTTCCTACTGACTTGTTGCATCTCATTTTTTTTAATTGACTTGTTTGAAGTTTTGCACATATTAAATGTCAGACTAATCAATGTCACAATTAATAAGTTAAATAAAAAAATGTAGATGTCAAGTCACTAGAAAATTTTCAGTTAAATATACAGTATATATAGTATAAGATACAGTAAATTACTACTGTACTGTATGTAGTATGTTTTATAAGTAGTATGTATATTATATTTAACACATTGGATTTCAAGCTACCATTTAAAAAAATGTCACATGAAAAATTCAACTCAATTACCGTGTTGAGTTAGCATTATGCAATTCAGTTCTGCCTGCATGACGTTTAACATATAAATGTATATAATTACCTTTCTTGAGAATATTTTGCATTTTTTTTCCTACAGTAAATCTTTCAAACAGATGCATGCTCAGGGCAGAATTTTAGGTCAGGTCACTGGAGCCGGCCATCGGCCTCCAAAGCCTCAGGCCACATGAGCTGAGAAAAACAGCTGAACACCAGGCGCTACCGGACCTCTAGGTGCATTACTATTAAAGCTGACCTATACGAAACACTGTTAGCTATTTTTAGTTTTCTACACTCAAAGAAATGTTGGGTTGTTTCAACTTAATTAACCCATTCTGCGTTATGTCAAAATATGGTTGGGTGAAATATGCACATTTTCTAGGTTCATTTAAACCAACGGTTGGGTTGCGTGAAACAACATATCATTTTTTCATACAATGAAATAATACAAGTACTACAGTGGTATCCAATTCAGAGCACAACCACCGTGTTCAAAAGCGTGCAAAACAAATATTGTGTTTGCTGCAAAATATCCTTTAAGTGGTTTAACCACGTCTCGCAAATTAGAGGGTTTTATTCCTAATAGCGCGGTCTTTATTTTATTAGATGCGACCATTTGTAGGTTTTGTTAATACCCGCAGTGACATGCTATTACAGACATTAAGTAATTTCTGAAGGGACGATTTGACCGTGCAACAAATAGATCATCAACAATCATGCTATTAATGCCTCATCTGGAGTGGTTTAATTTGCAGTCAAACAGATAAGTAAGAATGTATGGTTTCGGCGAGCTGCAATGGCCCCCAAAGCTAATCACCATAATTAAGCAGGTGGTATTTTCTCCTGCCAATATTTCACTGACATCAGCCACCGAGAGCTGCAGAGCATCCAGGCAACTCTGAATAATTGATGCCGCTTGCAAGCATTTATAATTTAACGCCTTTATCCATCCGAGGAGGCAGCAAGGCATGTGTTGTTGAGGAATTCGCAAGCATTGGGTTTATCCTGAACATCTTGTTAATAGCATCTGTTATAGCCTCCGCGCTCGTCCTATTTATCGAAGGGTTTCCGCAGCAGCAACATCTCGCACCACATTAAGCTTTAGCGAGGCCCGACGCGACATTCAGCAAAATGTCAATTCGTATTAAATATGTGAAGTCCTATTCCGTTGGGTCTCTTGTTTTATTTTTGCCTATTCCGCTTGTGTTTTCCATCATTTGTCATAATTTTAATGAAACTTAATAAGATTCTCCTTGAATAAAAATGCCTTTGCAGTGGAAACAAATAAAAGGAGATGACAAGTGTGTCTGGGAGATGCTGTCAGGGTGTCTGTGGCTCCTTAAGTGGCTTCCAGAAGGGTAGATGGAAAGATTTTAATGTGCCTTGTTAAACCTATAGAACAGAAAAACAAATGAAGTGTATAAATAAATGCATTGCATATTACATGTGGTCAAGGTCATACGTTTACATACTATACAGCTGAAAAAATTTAGTAATTTTTCTAAGAAATTTTAATTTTATTAATTTGAGTTTCTAATTGCCCTGAACAATTATATACAATACAGTTTTCAGACTTACATGCAGACAATTTCATGCAAATCATGAAAAATACATCTTTTCTCAAAGGTTTTCATCATACTGATAGTTCAGATGTCAATATTTGCTGGTTTAAATTCTCATGTGAGGTCTCTCTTAAAGTTTTTAAAGCATTTTCATTTACAGAAATTCAGGAAAAAACTTCAATCTTTTCAATCTTCAATCTTTTTTTGTCACATCCATTTCAAAATAAATAACTCATGTATTGACTGATATTTAAGTCAAATATAAACAGATGGTTCTAGTTTTGACTGAAAATGTCAAATCCATCTTGGTGTTTTTGGTGTTCCTAGTGCTATTCTTTACCTGTTGAGCTACAAAAACACAACATGGATTGATTTTAATAAAGTACTTGAGTCTTACTGATGGGATTTTGGGGTGAAGACAGAAAAGCTGGGAAACGCTGCTGGAGGTTGTGATGATATCTACAGTTCCTCTGGGATCTTATTAATGTATTCAGTACAGCATTACTCTTTAGACTCTTCACAGATGATGTGACATTTTTCAGTGAATGTGCTGATGAACACAAACTCATTGTTAAACAAAGAAAGCGTGATGGAGTGCACAGCACGGCCTTAACCACGCTGAGGTCATGGGTTCCATACCCAGGGAGAACACAGACTAATATAAATGCATACCCAGTTTTACTTAAAGTAATGTGTTGGATAAAAGCTGCTGCCAAATGCATGAGTGTAAAAGAGGCTAAAAGGTGCGTAATGTTTTTTAAGGCGATTAAACCTCAAGGCAGCTTTTCCACAATCCTAAAGACTAATGCATGTTTTCTAAATGCGAGACCAACGTTACAAACATCCTCAGAATGCCATAAATATTTTCCCAAAGGATTACTTCAAAACATTTATGTTCCCAGGTATTTCTAAAATGTGCAAATGTCTCTCTTGACAATTACACAGACCACAAGCTTTTAGACATTTTCTACCGCGACGTAACAAACAAGCTAATGTTTAGTACCGATTCTATTTAGATTGCTCAGCTTTTTTCTCCCTGGCGGCGCTTATATCCGAACCCTTCCTTTGAGCGTTCGCCTTTAGACAGGCTCCTCTAGTCCTGTCAACTCTAACAAGTGACATGTTGATCTGCTCGAAGCCGATAATGAACCTTCTCCGAGTACCGGCCCCTTCCAGCTGATACATTTTTACCTCTGATCTGTAGTTTGACCTTTCAAATTATATTCCCAATTTCTCATTCATCACTCGCTCTACTGATAGTGTCTGAATTACCCGGTGCTATGCTACCTGAGTGTCTCATTACCGTAGAAACGTATAGCGGGATCCGCTCAGTCGAGCATCTGGAACTCGCTTCCAAAATGAATCTCATAATAATTTGATTGACCAAGAAAATGCCATAAGAAAGCACCGCGATAACTTCCCAAGAGGCCGGAGATGCTAAAGAAGATAAGCTTGACTAGATGCCATTTTCCCCAGTGCAAAGGAGCAGTAAATCTACAAAGGTCAAGACTGAGTGATGGAGATATTAAATGGAGATCCGAGGCATGCTGGGAAATATTTTTCACAGCGAGTCTGTGTCTCCGACTGTACAGCAAAATCTGTCTATTAATGAGCAGCTTTTTGCATTGACGCATGTGTGATGAACGCTGCATTTCTAAGGTGTGACTCTTCCTTATTAATTAACCAGATTTCATGCTCTGAATAATGTTTTATATACACTTTTACCGTCCATATGGGCGCCTGAAAGGG
Source organism: Beaufortia kweichowensis (assembly GCA_019155185.1). NCBI lineage: Eukaryota > Metazoa > Chordata > Actinopteri > Cypriniformes > Gastromyzontidae > Beaufortia > Beaufortia kweichowensis. The sequence goes on along the minus strand of CM032798.1, from coordinate 1,917,409 downwards.
ACTGTTATTCACACTGGAACATTAAGGGAATTCATGCAATTCAAAGCCAGTTACTGTGCTCTTGTAGCTCAATCGGTTGAGCGTTGCAGATTGTGTATTCGATTTTAAGGAACACACAAACCCAATAAAAAATGTGTGTATCTTAAATGCACTGTACTAATAGAGTCGCAGACATCAGGGAATAAAGCAATGCTTAATGCACATTTAAAATAGGATGTAAACAAATAATTATATTTACTGTAGGTGTGCAAAACATAAAGGATGGCAACTTTACAGAAGGAGAAAACCCTTACCATGTTGTTTTATTGTTGATGTCAAATGCATCTTCTCTTTGGAGAAGCAAAATTTAAAAAATGCTGGGTTGTTTTAACATTTTTCACATTTTCCATATTTTACCCAACTGTGGTTTAAAACAACCCAGCATTGTAACTACATTAGCAAAATTAGGCAGATGCCAACAAATATGACCTCACTCCTAAATAACGCCACACTTTACAAAACATTAAAAAGTGACTCAAACTATGTTAAACCAGGTTGGTTATTCTTGGTATAGCGGTTTGCTGATAACGCAATCAGTTTGTTCCATTCATACAAGTCTCAATACAGATGTGCTATTGACAGCAGAGTAGATTAGCTCTTGCTGTCAGACGTGAGAAACGTTCAACCAATGCATCATCCGTTTTCTCGATCATCCCGCTTAAAGAAAGCCAGACAAGTCTGTAAATACCCCAATGAACACCATGGGGGCCTGTAAATAAGCTTCTCTTGTCATGCAGTGCACATAGATCATAAACAGTGTGTCCAGATATGTCTATGGCCGCCATATTGGAACAGTCAACTTTTCGCGTCTATGTTGCAACTAATATTGACCATATCATCTACTGTACATACTGTATATAGTGCATTGTATATAGTTGACTATTTTATTAGGAATACAAGCAATACAATAAAATTAAAGCTATACAACATAAAAAGTATAGATGCAAATGAGTAAGCATATCACACAGATACAATGTCAAAATCAATAAGACAACGCAAACGTCTTCTTGGATTTCTTGTTAAACATTTGATACACTCAAAATAGTGATTTAAAAAATCTTTCCTGGAAATGGGTGCGTAAGGACGAGTGCCCTCACCAATTTAATGTGATGTATGCTCTCTGCTCCTGAAAGTAGATCTCTATGAACACTTTAATCTCATTTTAGACTTTTAGTATTCTGTGCCTCCATCACAAATCAGACAGTGAGTGAGGTAAAACCTCTACAATATTACAATATCAAGCTTAAACTAAAATCATTAAGTGGAATTAATGTTTTATCCACATGTCATTTTATGACTGATATCACTGAATAAACGCATCAATTATGTATGTTTTTTGATTGCCAGATGCTTTTACAGTATACAATAACAAAGCAAATTTAGTTAAGGTCTGTGGAGGATAGGAACCGCTCAGCCTGTGTCGCCTGCATCTGCCAATTCACTTTCAAGTGTTTACCGGCGAATCCTGACCTTTGTGATATCGCAGACGCGCGGACATATTGCGGCAATTAGAAAGAGCTGTTAATACGACATCAAGGTATTTGTGTCTGTGGTTAAGAACGGCTAAACGCCCATTGATTGTGCATTCTCAACAGCAATTACAACATTTAGGATGCACTGATGAGGAAATAAAGGGTGTGCCGTGGCTCCATGCATGAGAACATCATGACACATTTGTGCACACGTTAATACACAGTGACAAAATATAATTAGAATGACGCGCCTCCTCGCCAATCGTTTGGGCAAACAATCACAAGCCAGGCTTATGAAATTGTTTTCGTGGCTCAGACACCATTTCCCTGGCTAGAATATGTTCATAGCACACGACCAATCTGTTTTCTTCAATAATTACGCAGGGTTTTTTGTCATCCGCTTCCCGTAGCTCAGCCATTTGCCGCCCCGCTCGGCTTGACAGTAACAGATGTTAAAATTACCTCGACTATCAGTGTAAACAACAGCTGATATCAGTTGAGAAGCTGTTAGATATGGAAGAAGGATATTCGTTTCAAATTAGTTTGCCCACAAATCTCTTCTGGTTTGCCGGGTGCCACCAGCACCAGATGCGACGGCAAATTCGCCGTATTATGCCATTCTGTAACACACGTAACTATAATATTTACTGTAGGTGTAATTATTTATTGTACATAAAGTGAGCTATTTAATACAACACTGCGTACAACAATTTTAAAAACAAACGCTAGATTCTTGAGTGTACCAGTCAAACATAATTATGCAAACGTGCACGCGTACGCACATTGCTCAAAGCGACACATATGGACAGATGCATTAATTTCAAACAAAGCTGTCGTCTGTGATTAGGTGCCCTTCACCTAGACCGTCTGTTTAATGAATCTTATTTGAAATGACTTCAGACATGCACATGTTAGGAGAAGCAACAGCTGTAACCTTTGAATCTCACCTCAAGAACACCCCAGAGGTTTGGAAACAAAGAAAAGAGATTCATCACAATACGTTTCCCGTCCACAGTTTCTGCGCAGAATATTAAATAAATCATTGTTAGAGAACTCAGCGGGGTCATTTGAACCAATCCTGTGACATTTACAAATGACTCAAGGTTTGGCAGATTGGTACAGTGTAAAATATGACATGTTGACAAATGCTTTTCCATTGCTATGTGGGGGAATCTCATGAAAACTGTCCAGGACTGTCCGGCGTGTTTGTAGTACAATGAAGATTTGTGTACATTACTTTTTGAAAGGCTTTTGGACATTTTATATTCATTTATATTTTTATCTTTAGTAATGAAGGAAGATTCCGATTGTTTTTTAATTCAACACAACAAGTATATGATCAAGTTATGTTTATAATTATATTTCTTTTTTACTTAGGTGTGATGACCTGGACATTCACACTGACAAGTTTGATAAGATTCACCCATTCAAATCTGTTGGCTGTTTGTTAGGTGCAGGAATAAAAATATTCTGGATGATTTATTTATATCAACCTGAATAACGTCAGTCAGGATGCCACGTGATAGTTTTAGTTGTTCTGTATGCACACGTCCATCTGCAGTTGTCACATTCGATGTCTTGCGAGTTGGCTTCTTATCTCTTGAGTAATGTGTTAAGATATTGGCCCTGACAGTATTTGTATCTATGTATTTTAGCATATTCCCTGGGTGAAAAAATAAACATGCTGCAACAAACATATCAAGTTGGCAGATCTTCTTGGCTTGTATGGTGAGAATGTGAACATTATCATTTTTAACTGCTGAAAATATAAAGTCCTGTGATTGGACTGAACATTTTCGGTCTGTAAACATCTGCTTCTTGGTACACTCGCTTATGGGGTCCTAAAGCCGAACACCTGTTTGCAGATATGCAGGTGTGGGTATTTTTCATCCGAATCGCTTTTACTAAAGGCAAGAAAGAAAGAAAAGATCAGCCAGTCAAAAAGGAAACATGTTCACATGCATATATTTTTAGATATACATTTTATATACAGTAGTACAGTAGTGAAAAGTTTGGAAACACTTACTTACTCTCTTTAAGATTTGTCCCCACATTTTAAAATAGTAGTAAACTCATCAAAACCATAAAATAACACACATGTAACTGTGGGAATTATGTTGTGACTAAAAGCATACATATTAAAATAATATTATGTTATATTTGATCAAAAGTAGTCACCCTTTGTCTAGAACTTGCACAATTATAATTTTGGCATTATAACAATCAAAGATCTCGAAAAACATTTTTATCATTTGTGTCTAAACCTTTGACTGGTACTGTATACAGTATAGATTTAAATAGACTGTAAATACTGTAACTGTAAACGCACTCGCTTGGTGAAGTTAACCAGTGGGTTATAAAGCTGAACCAATGCCCCGATTAGCACATGCACAGCCATCAACCATCATCCTCATTCACTGAATGACATCATTGCGTGACCCATCAGACAGTAAACTGCTACCCAACAAAGATTCACTATGACGTCATTTTGATCTGAATAATACGAAACAACCCACTAGCTGCCCAGAGACATTACTTGTTAAATCTTTAATTTAAAGCTGTGTTTAACTTAAATTAACATTAAATCTACATTGGCATTTACATTTTGATTTAGGGCGCCTACACACTAGAGCTCACGCTGCGTCAGAAGACGTCAGTGCGGATAGCACACTAGTTATGCCCTTCCCTTAATTTATTTACATGATTTAACAAACCCAGTAAGAGGATCAAAGTGTGCATGATTAAAAAATAAAGGTCTTTTAACAAACTTACATCTCTCACGCTTATTCTCACGTCCAAGCGCTCTTTGAATCATTTACGATGAATCACATCCACAGAAGATTTGAACTTTGCCGCAACGCTCTAGCGTACGCATCCGTTAACGAATCAGAATTTAGGAGAGGCGGGACCAACTCTGTTGTAGGAAATCCTATTGGCTATTTCAGGTGTACGTCACACTGAAACGGATCTTTCCATCTGATAATATGGAGTTGCTTTCTATCGAGTCGACTCGGAGCAGGTGTCAATTTCAGGCTCGCGTTTAGGATTACCAGGGGATAACGTTGGGTCATAATCATAATCATAATCAGTCGTGATTCTAATATTGTTTCAATCCAACATCGGAACTTTGCGCGTCTCTTTGACGGCATGAAGCTGAAGAGAGCTGCGACACTGACAGGTAAACAAGTGTGACGAACGCGTGACGCATTGAAGCCTTTTGATAAAAACTGAAGCTGCTCTTTTAATTTACGTGACGTTTTATATCATATGCACAATGACAAATATGCTGTATATGTGTACATATACCCCAGACTGCTTTATTATTAACTTTATCACCTGTCAGCAGGTCCAATGCAAATGAATGATTGTTATTTATCACAATTAAAATAAATGCATGATTTATTGATAAATGACAAACAATAGAAATAGCTTTAAAACCTCTTTTAGATCAAAAAGTAACATTTGCAACCTAGGGTTTTTTCATTATTTACAATGAAGATTGTTAAAATAATTGGCATTGTTTTTTTACTGGGATATTTCTTATATTTGTGTGATTTATATTATATTTTATTTTTTTCCTCCTCTATATAAGGACCTTGTACTGTATAGTGTCTTTATATAGAGTCCTCAATTGCAAATCTTTTATTACTTTTTAAATGTGCATTACCCTAAATGTTGAAAAGTGTCATTTAACAGGGCAAAACATACTTTTTAGGGTAAATTTGGCAAAATTGGGCAGTTATTTGCAACAATCAGCTCTACTGTAATAATTATAATAACTCATAATTCCAGAGTCGATGCTAAATAAACTATAAAATTGTGTTTTTGCCCAGTGAATTAATTACAGAAGAGCAATTAGGAAACACGTTTGGATGCAAGTTCACTATTAATTCCTTTGGAAACGATTTCTGACATTAATAGAGTATCACTTAAGTAGCTAAACTAAATTCCACGTCAGCTCAACTTTACCTAATAACAGCCGATATGAAAGAGAACAATGACCAGCGTTAGTTGTCTGTCTGGAGTAGGAGTCTCATATTCTCTGTGCCTGATATTTCTTCACCCTTAGATTAATTTATGATCCCTTTTAATGGAGCAATAGTGTTGGTATTTTGTCAACAAAGAGTGCACCTAAAAGCCACGGTATGCTCACAATAGCCAAGTTAATATACTTGTATAAATTACATTCCTGTTGATGCAAGCCATCCATTATGTTATGTGAGACATTAGCCTAATGTATTCCGAGCATCACGGGCGATCCATTGTATGGTGATTGCTCAAGTTTCACAGCACGCCTGATTTGTGTGTCTGTTGTTTAGCGTGGCCTGTATATGAATTCAGTCTGAGGGACCTTTAAAAGACTCTGCGACAGTGTGACAGTTGTTGAACAGTTTGTTGTTGGCTTCCAAATACACCTTATTTCTGAACGGACACTGCGGTCCTGAGTGTACCACCTGTGGCTCTGTAAGAGATGGCTGGGTAGGGGATGTAGTGTGTGATGATGGAGCATGCTATAATCTGTCAGAGGTTAGCTCTGAAACACTGGGGGTTCTGGGATTGTGTGCTTCGGTGCCTGAACGGGATTTATGTTTCTGTTCCTCCTACAGATCCCGCAGGTGAGTTATGCCTCCACGGCGCCCGAGCTGAGCGACAACACGCGTTACGACTTCTTCTCACGCGTGGTACCTCCGGACACCTACCAGGCGCAGGCTATGGTCGATATTGTCAGGGCCATGCGCTGGAACTACGTCTCCACGGTGGCGTCGGAGGGCAATTACGGAGAGAGTGGCGTGGACGCCTTCATTCAAAAATCTCGGGAAGACGGTAAGCGATCAGTTTGGGAATGTTTGTAATTTTATTTGACTTTAGTACAGTTGTTGACATGAACCTTGAACAATGTTATCTTTTTCTTCTCCAGAACACACAAGAAGATATTTTAAAGAACCCCAATTGTCTCCCATTGAATAGACACAAAACCACTGAGACATTTCTTAAAATATCTTCATGTGTGTTCCACAGGTTTTATAATGACATGAGGGTGTATAAATTGACATAATTTCATCTCTTTAAAGCATTGCCGTGTTCTCCAAATATGTTTATTCTTATCTGCATTTTCTTCCTGAGATATTGAAGTCTTTGTGGGAAGACTATTTGAGGAATACCAGGTTCAGTGGTGCATTTTCAGGTTTCCATGTTCCTATATTACTGTCATCAATGCTTCAGGTCAAGTTTACTAGACAAGCAGTAAACAACTTGTTGCCCATGGGCAAAGAAACTCATGCTCAGCGGCAAATCTGTATATAGTTCTTTTGTATCGGGCATTGATTGTTTCAGTAACGTTGATTCTAGTTGAAATCGTTCTGGGTTGGAAAATTGTAAATATTAAATGAACGTCGAGTGGGCCAGCCATCATATTATACGTTTCTACGAATGGTGTATTTAAAAGTTTTTAAAACTCCCGAGGCATGATGCATGCACACATATGGAAGCTAAATTTGTACAAGTCAAGTTGTATGAATCATCTCTGTGAGAACACTCAAAACTGCCGTGAGGAAGTTCTGGGGGAAATGGAGTCCAATTTCTTTTTTTGTCTCTTGAGTTGGAGCGCACCACTCCTGTGTTCATACTTTCTTTTGCACACTGAAGCTATAAACATCTGTTCCTTCTCCATATTCTACCCTGAGATCTGACCCTTCCACCTGAACGAAGAACAAGATTCTTCAAATCTATCAGACAGAACCAGGCTGTGAGGTCCGTAAGGACAGGTGAGGACAATAAGTGCTGATATAAGCGATCTGAAGACAAAAAAACAGGATTCTTTGTGGACTAACTACATGTATCTTTAAAATAACTAATTGTATTTAATCAATAAATGTTTCATGTTTCTTATTTAAATAATGTGATCTGAAACAAAACTTTTTGGATCACATTAGACCAGTTATTTTTTTTTAGAACTTGTCTGGCAAGAGAGGATAGATCAAATCCATGTATGCAAATTATATTCACCAATAGGAAAGACAATCAATTTGAAAGAGAGGAAGCATTTAAACACCATGAAATGAAAAATGGACTCGTGCTTTAGAACGTCGAATTAATAAGAAACCGCTGTGTTAAGAATGTAACCGTGAAAGCCACATTCGTCAAAGGAGCTTAGAAATATAGCCAAAAGTTCATTTTCCAAATGTCATATTTACTTTTACTGATAGATGAGTCAAATATAATTCATATTGTAGCTTTCAGAAACGGCATATTGTTGGAAGCTGATTTGTGTGCGTTTTCTACGTTCAGATGTTTTCTCTTGTCCTACTTTTTCAAGCAAGCCATTCAAAAGATGATTTTTTCCTGAACAAGTAAACACCGACTATATCAAAAAATTGCTGTTATAGCAACAGCGGTGTGAATGACAGGACTGTGTGTTTGTCTAAAGCAAGAGGGATAATATCAGTTATGCAGTTTGCCACTAGTGACTGAAATTACACACAGCTGATTTAATGATTTAATGATGATTATAAATCAATACCACCAGTTTCTAGTCTGCTTTGCTATACTATATAACTGTATAAGCGAACAATACTGTTGTCTGTTTAATTATAACCATGAATAGAAAGTGAGTTGCGGCATTGCGTTTAGTTTATACTCCAAACTCGTATAGGAGCACTCGGCCGATTTCATTACCTCCCTCCCTCCTTGATTGTAAGTCATATCTTTACTGCGTCTATAAAACATCTTGCTAAAGCCAAAAAAATACACTTCTGCAATTCTAGAAAAAATGTACCAGTCGTGTACTTTGGTAAACAAGCGTTTTTTGACTGACAGACGGATGCTTTGGAAAGCATGCAGAGCTCATGGTAATGTGGCTGGTCGCATGTCAAAGGCACTTATTGGTCAAAATGCCAGTCTTGGCAAGATATTAATGTAAACACTGTGGGTTATGTGTTAAGTGAAAATAAACAGACGGGACGATTAGATGTGTCAAAACATTTGTGCATTAGGCCTTGCAGTGTAAACACAGAGCTGTCACTGTCTATTATGATGTTAATATTAATCACACAACAGCGTTATTGAAAGCACTCAATGCTCATTGCTGAATAAACATTTAGATAGGTTTATGTATTATATCTAATCAGTTTTATCTAGCACTTTAATGCAAATTTATTTGATTTGTATCTAAATTCCTACTGGTTTTAGAAAAGTGCTGAATGCAGCCTGTTTTGTATTATTGACTGTTTGCAAAAATTACATGAAGACTTGCGGCAGTGTTTAATTAAGAAACACTTCAAGTTCTGCATGCCGTTGTTTTCATTTCATTTACATTCATTTACTCTTGAACTCCGTTCAATACTATATTAATTTTTTTGCTGTGGTATTGTAATTGATTTTAAAAATCATTAAAAGTTCACTGGTTTAGGTGCAACTGCTGACATTTTGGTATTGTGACAATGTTCTAGTAATTTTGTAGAGTAGAAAATAAAAATTCAGCAGAGAAAGTGATAATTATACCTCCAAAAGGTGACATCAACATGCAATTAGTCATACTTTATATGTTTATTCACATACATATAAAATGTTTCATTATAAAGCGCCGGTTGTCCAGATCCCTCCCACAGCTGTACTTGGAGAGCGCTGGCCGGCTGGCGCGAGACGTGGAGACCGTGATATGAATAATCATGTGCATCTCTGCAGACCCATGTTGTGTCCTTATAGAGTGTTCGCACATCTGTCAAGGGTGTGGAGACAGAACGAGAGCCAAGACAAAAGAGTCAGAGAATGAGAAAGGAGAGAGGAAACGCAGAAACAAACAAAAATAATTAATAGCCGGAGTCTCTGCTGTGCTGGTCGATAGAACGTCTCCCGTAGAGCTTTACTCGCATATATCTGCCTTTGGACCTTAGAAATAGACGACTAGGATGTCTAACTTAATAGTCTTGTTATGTTTTCCCATCATTTAGGAATTACGCTTATTTTAAGCACCAAGGAAAACATTTTTAATCATTTTAGTTGCTGTTGTTTTAACGATTGAGGCAGTACTGTAAGTGGTCCAAAAAGTCTAAACTATACTCACTATTGAAAATATTTTGATTATCTAATATAGATTTTTATTTTATTAGCATAATAATATTGTAAGGTTGTAAAAAAGGTTATAGAGTTAAATTGGAAACGAAATTTCAGAATATCTCAGTATTTGTAATGTCCCCCTTATGGTTTAATGATAGCAAAACCCTATATCTTTTGAATCCAGGTTTATATGATAAAACAATCCTGATTTTCAATATGGTCAGAGACTTTTGGACTCCAGTGTAGATGTTTATGAGCGAAAGTCTATTTGTCTTGTGTTGGTTGCTTGGAGTAATTCCTTCATAATTCATTGCAACAAATGAATAAATAACACAGATGAGACAGAGCTGCGGTGTACCACAGAGAGTCTCTCTCTCCTGATAGAATATTTGCTTATGCATGGTAGACTGATAAATATTGCTTACCTAATGTCATATATTATGTGATGTGAAAATAGATAAACCTTGGAGCTACATTCAGGGCCGTTGTCGGGTGGAGGTGGCGTGAGGTACGAAACGCTGTTGCAGAAATAAATCTCTTTAAGGTGTCATGTTTGTGTGGGTATGACCCTGTCTGTGAAATTTAGGATGAAGTTTCTAATGTAATTATGAGATGAGGAGCTTCAAAGTAGTCGTAGCCAAAAACATGATATGTGCTCATTGCTCTACATTATAGATTATATGATAGATTTGAGATAATGTGTACATTTATTTAAGTAAATTTGAGTAAAATCTTCATTTATGATATGATAAATATGGAAACTAGTGATATTCTTGTGACTATGTTTTATTATTATGCACAAAAGTACCAGAAGTTGAATTCCAAAACACTGATTTCAGTCTTTGACATGGGTTACTCAGTCAGTATTGTAGATATCAGGTTATTTTTTTTACAGAATGTTCTTTATTTGATGTAGAAAATGATTTTATGTAGTAAGCAGTTTTCACAGACTGGGTCACACATGTCTACCAACAAATGTCATGCACACAAATGGCCAAACCCAACACTTCTTAACTTCTCAGAACAGAATGTCTTAAGCAGTTTTTTTGTTTTTAAGACGGATTTATTATTTTTTATTTATATTTGGGAATCACTGCTCTGTGCAGTTAAACCCATTGGAAAAATTTTGTCTCGAGACCCCATGATTTTTATCGCCCACTTCGACCACAAAACAGAAATCTTTAGATTTTCTTTGCTGGCTAAAATAAAACATGAACAGGTTCAGTGTGAAAGAGACTTTCATTACGCTGAGCATATCTCAAATTTAGCCTGCAGATTTTGAAACGCAGACAGACTCCATCAGTCGTGTTGTTTGATAGTCTTATAATTTGCCCAACATTCCCTAAAGACTCAAGCGAACCTATGGAGTGTAAGACACATCTCTTCAATGCCAGACCGTAGGGCAACCCTGAAATTATTTTTTGTTCCTGCCCTGACCGACACATGATTCAATTCAGTCCTGCCTACAGGGACTGAGCTCAAAAACAGTATGTTTGTGAAACGCCTCACTGTTGTCCTCCTCCGTCTCTCATGCTGGTTTCAAAGGATGGCTTTATGGCACCTTAACCTTGTATCAGCATCTCTTATTTTCTTAAAGTGTGTGTAACCGAGTGACTCGATGGGGTTGGGTTCTTGTTGATTTTGCTCACGCTAAACCTCGTTCAATGTTTTGTGGTTTGCACTAATGAGCCAAATTTATAATGCGTCTGCCACCGAGGGACCTCGAAGGGTCGAATTTTGAAATGAAGGAATAGATTTGGAGAGGTGAATGCCACCAGCATACATCACGGTGGAAAATGGTTGCCCAGTGGTACTGTGGAGTTGACTTGGGCCACCGCTGAGTGATGAGCAATCTTCAGCCCCAGCACGCCACAATAACAAAGTAAACAGCCTACGCCGCTCTCAGCGTACATAAATCTCCAATATTTGATAAATAAGATTTGCCTGCTGTAATTGATTCCATGTGGAGATCCAAATAAAAACCTCGGAGGCTCTGGTAAATCTAATCAAGAGGGAGGTTAGTCATGTGGTGGGTTACCTAAGGGTTTGTAATAATGGATCAACAATTATAACCTTCATAATTACTGAGGGAATATTTCACATATACTGTAGCTCATGAGATTTGGTCTCACGTTTCTCTTCTTTGCAATTCTCGTCCAACAGTCATGCCATAATGCAGGACGCTATATACTGTAAGTGGTTCTCTGGAATGAGGATGTAATTTTTATATTAGCACTTACTGTAAAAAAACACATTAAAGTCTCATGAAGTTCATTTTTTAATAATATTAACATTGCTTGCTTGCAAAAATAATAACTCCTACAATACAGTACCGAGTATATTTCATGTGCCTTATCTGTTAATACAAACTCTTTGGCTATTTTTAGTTTTAATAGTCTCGTTCTTTTCAGATCATTAGTAAATTCTTGATAAATGTCAGTCTTAAAACCTTCAATTTACCAAAACTGACTCGCATTTCAGAAAATGTTTATATTTCTCAGCAAATCCGAATAGTTTACAATCAGCTTGAACTGAAATCATTATGTCTACAGTTTCATTTAAGCTTCACAACTTCAATGTTGATTGTTTTATTTATTTTCAAACAGATTTGTAAAAACTCTGTCTTGTAAAGAATTGAAATTGGTTGACAAATGTAAACGTTTTTGTGTTTTTCTGTGTGTTTTAGTCCAATCTTGCCCTGTCCAATATGGCGGTGATGTAACAGCACAAATCAGTGGTCATTGCAATATCTATGTAAGTCTATGGCAAGATCCTAATTCCTAAAACTAATCTTAAAAGTAGTAATGGAATGGAGTAATGGAAATATGATTTTAACGTCCTAACATTATTCAAGTTAGAAGAACACATTTTCAGCAGAAAAATACATTTGTCTTTAAAAGTGAAATGAAAGCTTTAATTCAGCTCAAGCCGGTCTTGGAAAGCAATAGCTGGTGAAAACTAATCACATTTCACCGTATCTTTTCCCTCAGAGGACTGTTGCAGACATTTAACCACCGACTGCAGTTCACAGACTAGTAAAGAGACTAGTAAAGAGACTAGTAAAGAGTATCAGTACTGAAATTAACTGCAGACTTCAAAACACTGCAATGCTTCATGCGTGGGAGAGAAGGGACGTGACAAACACAGGGATTATCACTTTGCTTTTATTCAATGTTTCTTTATTGTTTCATTGAGTATTAAGTATGTATATTGCTGTTCACATGTCAATGCGAGCGAGTATTTTCAGTTTATTCCCATGTAAATCGAGCACAATGCTTTCAAGGTGTATTTTGAAATTGGCCTTCATTCGTATGAATTGAAAAAGCTCGCTCACCTTTGCAGCTTCACTGACAAGCAAATGTGCTTTAACTTCCTGAGCTTTTATTTTATCTAAATCTTTAAGGCCCTGCTTTCTCATCTGAGCCATATTTTCTGTCGATTAAATCGCTGTGCAAAAGAAAGATCTGAAGTGAATATCTAGTTGGATGAGTCTCAGTAGGCTCTCTGGATTTCTTTATCATGCTAAAATGTGTGGGAGTTCTTGAAGAAAACATGACAGACATCCAGTCACTCGTGAAAATGCGACGCTGTTTCTCTTTAAAACGGAACACAGTAAACCCAGAAAGAGCCGTGAAGTCTCGAGCTCTAAGCCGCAACTCGAAAAGAACACAAACATTTTTTTTCATCGTGTGCTACTTTGGAAATGTCTGGAATAATGCATCTGTCTCCGTTTTAAAGTGAGAATCCGGGTAAGAAACTTTAGCATAGAAATTCCTAAGATGACAATGACATGACATGGACCTTTTAAGCGCTACTGAAGCCGGTTAGAAACGTATGGATGCTTTGTTAGTGTCTCTCTCCTCACAACGTGTCTGGAAAGGGTAATTGACTCTGCCACAAATCAGAGGATCAACTTCTGACACACTGTCACTTTGACTCGGGGCTCGACACTGAATGTGTCACCACTATTATTGGAGCTTTCTCATAACATTAGGATAAGAAATAAAGCGGCTGTCTGGTTTTTCTAATCTTAATCTGTCTTTTCTTTCTCCAACAACAGGTTTAATATATTTCACATATACAGAAAGACTCGCTCTTTTTAAAATAATCAGTAGCTTTATATCAAATATTAAGCATGAGATGATGTGATCTGAGATTATTTTACTCTGAACTTGTCTCTTATCATTCATAGTCTATGCCGGACCCTGTTGACACAGATCGGCAGCTAGATGCCTTTTCATCTTGCTTTTATGCAAATGCCATTGTTGTTGTTTTTTCAATAGGTGATATACCGTACATCTAATGATGGCTAAAACCTTCCTGCTGAAAATACAATACAGATTTGAATAGTTTCCATTACAAAAAACATTATGTATCATGAGCTGTTTACCATTAAAGCCTTTGCACAATACAATTACACCAAATTTTAATATAGTGCATTTCTTGTTCCAGTAGGATTTAATAGTGTCCTGCTGGTTTCTATTTACCAGATAACATCCCACCAATAAAATCATTACAAGTCGGAACCCGTAGAGACCATTATAGTTCCCATTTAAAAACACTACAATTCCCATTATAACCATTAAATCCATTAGAATTCTGTGACGGTTCCTCAGCATGGCTCTTGGTCTTAAAGCAAAACCAAAATTTTGATTTTGTTTCTTTTATTATGATAAAATTATTGCTACCTCTTTTACGTAATTAGTAATAAGTTTCTTTATTCGTACATTAGTTTTTGTTCTTCATTAGCATATAGTGAACAGAAAGTGAGATGGAAAGCTGTTTTTATCCTGTTTATTATTTCTAAAAAAAAGGTGACGAAATAGAAAACAGTACTACCCACACAAAGAACTGGGTACAGTAACTGTGTCAATTCATCCATCTTGTTCGTCCCTTCCCATCTGTTCTCTTATAAACCCTCCTGCTGTTCAGTAAGAGTCAAATATCAACAGTTTTTCAGAATTCAGTCTAAAGTGCTTTGGTCAAAGACAGACACTGTGAAACTAAAACGAGAGGGTAAACTAAGTGTTTGGTTAAAGCTTGAGTGGAAAGATGTGTTTGCTTCTGAAATGCATTGACAGGAACTGATAACAAATAGTTTGATAAGGGGAATGACTGGAATAAAAAGCTGTTTTAAAGGGACAAAAGAGAATGACAAAAGTAAGGTAAACATTCTTGTACACACCTGCAAGATAGAAATGCCCAGGTGGACAATAATTTGCTCCGCTCATACTGATAGACGTTTTATCTCTGGAGGTCACTTTGATGGGCGTTTGTTGGTGGAGTGTGTAATAGGCCATAGCTTTCGAAAATCTGATCGTAAATGAGATGTATTGCCAGTGGAAATAAGATGTCATTCTGCTTTGACAAGAAATCAGTTTTCTTGCTGCCAAAAATGAGCATTTGGATGGGAAAGTGTTTGTAGAAATTGCAGCATTGCATAACGCTTTGTATCGTACAAGAAGAATGATTCTGAATACATAAATCAAACTCGCTGAGAATAGCAACAATTCCTGACACGGCCACTTTATTTTAATTGCAATACGTCCCAGAAGAAAATGATTTGATGGAGTTCTTAGTTGTGTATCAACTTGGTCTCAGTTGTTTAGAAGAAATACACAAAAATAAACACGAATGAGACATGAAGAATATAAAGGTGTCAAAATGAATGTAGATTGTAAGTATAGGTAAAATTATTTATAGATTTGGGTAAATTTAATGAGAAATGTTTGGGTTCATGTAGAAATCTTCAATAATATTGACTTTTGGTGTCAGACTGTCATTGTTGAGATCTCTTCTGAAACTCTATTGACAGAGACATTTGTGAGATTTCTGACTCTTTTTCTCAGGAGAAATATCTGATGATGCAGATGAGACTTAAACAAATGTTTGCTTTCAATTTAATCTCTTTCAATTTGATGTCAAGGGAAAGTAATTAAGATGTTTAAAGAGATCTCTTTTCTTTTCTGAAATATATATTGAGCAGAATGCCACTTCTATAAACTTCTCTTGCATAAAAGAATATCGTAACGCACAGATAAGAAACAGTTCAAGTGCTCGTTTCATTCATTTCTACCTTGAGGCCTTCATTGAAAATATCTCCTGATTTAAAGTAGCATATGCACACAGCAGAGAGCTGCAAATGACTGCAAGACATCCTGGCGTCTGGAAACCTCTCCATATGGCATCTTTGAGGGTTCTCGTTTCTGTCTCATTAACGCCTTTGATGCAAATGAGCGGCCCTCTCTCGGCGAGGACAGGTCAAACGCTTTAAAACGCCCTCTCCTTGGGAAGGTAGGAAGTTTACGAGGGTGTTTCTGAGAAAAGACAGACGTTTAATGAGCTTATTATTATGCTGTGGTTTTATTTGCAATTAATCTACATATGACTGTTTGCTGATCAGATAAGAGGTTAATTACAGGGATCTGTCAAAAGAGATACAGGTATAGCACAGGGGTGAGAAGGTGGAAAAGATGAGACCTTGAGATGAGTTTGTGTGTTTGTTAAATGTGCACGGTAATGTACATGATAACAAAACACAATGAGAAACTGAGATCATTTCGGGACTTAATAGAGCAGAGTTTTAACACGTTGGGGTTCAGGCTAAACTATGACATTTTTGACAGAGCATGAAATCCCCAGAACAGCCAGATTGTTCCCCCACCGAGCTTAAAAACAGATGGAAAACTGGCAATCATCTGTTTCTTGACAATAAGAAAGAATGATTCATTTTGTGAATCTTTTATCGAAGTGTGAACACTGTGAGTCAGCTCAGGATCAATTTTTGAACCAATAAATGATTCATTCGTTTGAACTGTTTTTCTGTGAATAAGAACGTAAATTTAAGTGTTTATCATGCAAATAGTTCATAAACCTAACTCTAAATCTTCTTTTATAATGTTGTATTTTTGTCATTTTGGAGTTTAACCCCTTATAGAAAAAAACACATGAAGGTTTTAAAACATTTTCATGTAAATTCTCATGTAAACCCATGACATAAAATGTGACATTCATGTAGTTTTTCTGTAGGGGACAAGTACATATTGAGAAATCTTCTCATTTAAGAAAGTCACGTGGTTTGAAGTCAACAAAAGGGTGAGAGGAGAATGAAAAAATGTGAATTTCTGGTATTTTTTTAGGTCTTTGCAGATCAAGATCTCCGTTTATAGCCAAAGATAGTTTCGCATTGTGCTTCTAACACAATAAAGGTGCTAATACGAACGGGTGACGTGACATTTTCAGCATTTCTTAATACCCAATGGCCCTAAATGACTGCATGTATAACTGGTGGTGCAATAAATTTAACATTTTCCCTGTTCAGCTGATTAAAATCACCTGGTTCTTGGTCTTTCAAGGTTACATCTAAAATCTGGACGTTTCTGTGGTTTATGAGTCTATTTCTTTCCACTCAATGTTTAATGTATAGAGACATCTTTATCAAACCCCATTTGTAGGTTGACCTTACCGTCAAGTGTAAATACAAACACTGTCCTGTTTGTTTAGCAATCCAGCATATACAATTTTCTTCTGGAGACTGAATCAATACATTTATTCTTCATGGCAGGGTATTTTAGAAAACATCATTAATTGATTTTGTTTGCTTTGACAATGTTTACATCAAATGTAAATGTATGATCTTTTTATCACACTTTGTGTTTTCACAGGGAGTGTGTGTATCTCACAATCTGTGAAGATCCCTCGAGAGCCCAAACTCGGAGAGTTTGATAAGATAATCCAAAGACTGGGAGAAAATCCAAACGCAAGGGTTGTTATTATTTTTGCAAATGAAGACGATATTAGGTGAGTAGTTTGTATTGTTTCTTCGCTATGATCGGGTAGATGAATTTGTTTCTGCTAACACTTTGTTTGTTTTGGAAAAAATATTGTTTTCTACAAGAACATGCCTGAAATGACAACAAGGTGAGAAACACGTTTTCCTGACCTCTATTATAGCACATTAAATTTGCCCCGTGGGAACGTCTAAAACGCCCCTGCATTGAGTGTGATACCTGGGGTATTTAATCGCAACTATTAGAACCCAGCTGTTCTTCTGGAAATTGCCAAAAAGCGTCACTTAAATGTGCTATTAGACATCCATTGAATAATAATCATTTTAATTTGAAGGAGTAATTACGGTCAAACTTTTTCAATTTGTTGCATGCGGAGTGTCCGTGATTTTTAATCATGCTTTTCTAATTATTGTTTATCAGACATTGTCCTTGATAATGATTTGTTGTGCCTTCACAACTATGCGTTCTTAATTAAAAAAGCATTTGAAATCCTAGCTAAATGGTATAATATCACTGTTTAAGATAAGTAAACATGACATGAAAATACACCTGACATGTTCAGAGTTCTTCAGTGCAGCGTTTGTCTTTTGCCAGCTCTCATCAAAATGTGAAAATTAGCTCAGCGTCTGATATGATTTTTTGGTTGTGGCTTGTTTTTAGGCTCAGCAGGTTATTGGTTATTCATCACCAAAAATCAAATATATTTTAGTCATGCTTTTTAAGTACCGTTGTATGAAATCTCACCTTTCTAAATAGCCTTTCTTTTAGAAAATGCAGTAATTTACAGTTTGAAAATAGCAAATAATCTAATATCCTGTATGACTCTAAAATCCATCATCCATCAAGTTGTAAATGTAATTTCATGTTGACTTTATTGTACGTAAAAATGTTTTCATAAGTAGCTAAAATTTAAACTGTGTTAAGAATAAAATAGTAAAATGTCACTGGCATGTAAACCTGTTAAATCCATTCCAGATCTTATGGAAATAAAATGCATATAAAGACAAGACTAGATCTGAATTTCGTTCAGCATTTTTCCGCATATGCTTTCTGCATTGTTTTAGCACCCTTTTCACTAAAGGAATTATGCAAATCGGATGATGGTGCAAACATGCTTACAAAATGTGCTGAACACAATTTGCATTACGCAGTTTTCCATCTTGCAATTCAATTGGCTGTTTAAAATGCTGCAAGTGCGCACACCGGCAGTACGCTTTATTTAATCAACACTATGCATGCTAAACAATGTAAATTTCAAAGGTATGTTGGTGTACATTTACATTTTATACATTTTATAACTGGAATCAAACCCACGACCGTCGTGGTTGCTAATGGAAATAAAAGGAAATTTAATTCATGCAGACCGTAATAGCTTATCGTTAATTGTGACATCAAATAGCATTGTAGCTTTTAACTAAAGCACAAGTAATAATAATTATAATAATTTACATCAAAATAATGGATTCATTTAAATAGTCATTGTACAGCACCAGTTCAGTGTTTTGTGCAGAAAAGTGGTGCAATTGTTTAGTGAATCACCCTGGAGTCTGTGTCTCTTTAGAGGAGAAAAATGATTTTGCTCAATCTAAAGCACTTTATTGAGCCATTGTTATCTCGTGGAAGTGTTTTTGCCGTCAGTTGTGCATGACTAATTTTGACATCAATTGCTACTGCCTGACAGAGACCGTTCTGAGATATCTGCACTAAACAATGTCAATACTGACCTTTCAATAACACATTGATTTGCAGTTACTGTAAACGGAGAATCACCAAAGCGCTGCCGAATCAAGCAGACAATAATACAAACATCAAATTAGTGTTGACGTGACTCAGGGAACTCTTTATGTAACGTCGCTCGTCTTTCTACAGGCGGCTGCTGCAGGCGGCGAAGAAAGCCAATCAGACGGGTCACTTCCTGTGGGTGGGGTCAGATAGCTGGGGCTCCAAGATATCACCGGTACTTCACCAAGAGGAGATGGCAGAAGGAGCCGTCACCATCTTACCCAAACGGCAGTCAATCAGAGGTATGTGACAAATTACATTTTCCACTTGTCAGCGGATGCTTTTATCCATTAGAGATTAATTATAAAGCAGAGTGTCTTTTTAACATCAGTTAAATACACATTAGCGAAAGTGCATTAATACAAAGAGATAAATATCAATGTAAGTTTGTGTTAATGGAATAGTTCAGCCTTAAAGTTCTGCTTTTTTCTGTGAAATGCAAAAGAAAAAATTTGAAGAATTGTCAAGGCAAAAAACGTCCTTGTAAATCATTGTGTGTCTTTTGGAACCACATAAAATCTTTTTGTAATGATTCATTGTTCAGATTGAGTTATTTTGCCCTTCGCTGAGTTGGTGCCCTTCAATGCATCACGTTGAGAGTTGGACAGCAATATTTCCAAAGATAATTTGTTCAAAAGTCTGAACTGCTTTTGTTGTCAGTGAACTGTCATTGTATAGAAAAACAATAAAGAAGTACAGCATAGATGTTTTGGTCCAACTGTTTTTTTGCAGCCTTTTAAACATACTGTAAAATGCAAAATGATGACACATGCAAATGTTTATTGAAATCATGTCGCTGTGTAAAATTCACTTCACTTCATCTTTACGTTCTGACGGAGCACATTAAAGTGACACTGATCTCATCGATCTGCCCGCAGGCTTTGATCGCTACTTCACCAGCCGAACGCTCGAAAACAACCGAAGAAATATCTGGTTTGCCGAGTTCTGGGAGAACAACTTCGGCTGCAAGCTCAGTCGTCATGCCTTGAAGAAAGGATCCGGCATTAAGAAATGCACAAGTAAGAGACTCTTCCTCTGGCTATACTCCATAGTGCAAAGCCAAAACGTAAAAGACTTGGCCTGATGTTCTCTCGTCTGCTTTGTTTACACCTGAGTAAGATTAGTCAAAGCTCTTTTGCTCTGATATTTTCCAGAATTGTTCCTGCGCTAACCGCACTGAAACAATCCAATCTGGCGCTTGAGAGAAAAGATGGTGATGTTTAATTGATTTAGGGGTAGATGCGAAAAACGGTTTGCCCCGGTTACAGCCCCGGCTATTTATCTGGAGAGAAAAGTTGAGTCCTAGCAACACATTTCAGATTTTATCCAATCAGGAGGGGCTTGTGCCGACAGACCTTCTCCAGGGGGCTTTGGGTAGCGAGTCTAATTCTCAGCATGCAGCTCGCCAAGCATTACAGCACTTACCGCACTGCACCAGCAAACAGGCAAGATATTAACCTCTGGTTTCAGAATCAGCGCGGCGACCCCCGTACCCGCCGGAAGTCACGCTATGTGGGACCGTGGCAACGTTTGAGTTCACTAAATGTCAGCGCTGCATAACTTTATAACATCTCTGACTTGTAATGTCTGGCCTTTAGCAGACTGCCAGAGGTATCCAGCCTGAAACAAAATCTATCGCTCAGCCGTGGCATAATAAATCACTTTTTCTTTATGCTAATTGCCACACCAAGAGAAAATTCATCATTGTTGAATATTCTTGAATAGCCAGTGGTGATTAAATGCGGTGCCTCTATTCGCTTGATTAAAAAATATGGTGGGGTAGAAGATGCACAATATGGCACTTTTTATATCACGGTTTGTTAAAGACAGAAGAGTTCAAATGAGGTGCGGGTGTGTGAGAGCGAAAGCGCACAAATGCTGACATCAGGCTTGATTATTCACCTGCAAGGAACAATCCGGCGTTTGCCGTGCACTTTGTAGCAGATTTATAATGCCACATGGGAAATGAAAACGGCGTTAGTCTGTTTGCACGGCTTTATTAGTTCACGAAAAAACGTCCAAAGGTTGAAATACAATGCAACCTTAACTGGGTCGCATCCTTCAGCAGTTTTGTCTCTAAGGGAGGATGTAATGTTTGTCTGGAAGCAGTGATTCAGAACCGCAGGCCGCTCTCCCGGGTCTGAGTGTTTGCCGTTCTGTAATAACTGCTAACAGAGATTAACAATAGACCTTCATGTATTTTGCATTAAGATGTAGCTTGCATAGTCAGATTGTTATGATTAGGTGTCTCTAAATAACGCTGTGTAATTATTTGCATGCAATAATATCGCCTCAAGCTTTACACGAAATCATCATTCGTTCAAGACTCTTTCTGAGAACATTTTGAGCTTGTTTTGCACATTGTTGTTGGCACAGTAAGGATCTGTTTTTATAGTCATCTAGACAGACTACAGTGTAAATATAGCCTCAGAGGGACAATGCTAATGCATGAGTCAACAGGCACCCACAGATTTGTCCAAATTCCTGCTGACATTTTCAATAATGACTAATATGATGGAGGATCTGTGAAACATATTTGGGATATGAATCAAAGCTGATTTTGTGACATCACTGCCTTTCATTTTTTTATTAGCTTTGAGCATACAGGGGTGAGGAAACATCTATATAGATATACATATGAATAGATATAGAGATATGGATATATAGATTATAGATATAGAGATATTGATTATAGATATAGATGTATAAAGCTATAGATATATTTATATTTTTATTTATATAAGTATATCAAGACTATAAATATAAATATATCAATTATAGAAATATATAGATTATAGATATATAGAAATATAGATATAGAAATATAGATATACAGTATCTGTGTACATATGTATATACATACAGGTATATAATATTTGCTACAGTTATAATTGTGTAAAATTATTTATTTATTTTGATCAGAGATGTTACTGTGGAAATGTGAATCATACCAAAAGAGCTCAGCAGTGACCGCCCACCTTTATATAAAGACACATATTAAAATTTGACAATTGTGCAACAATAATGCATTTTTGTAAAAAGAAATATGGTTTATTAATTATAATTTATCATTATAAAATATCCTGTAATATATTAACTATAATTTATTTTAGTTATTTTAGTAATAGTTTGCTGCAATTCTTAACTTTTGCCTCTCTGTCGCCATCTCTGTTTAAAACATACAATTGCAGGTTACGAAGTACTGTGCTTTTTTCTATCAGCTTATAAATTATTAAATCAATCACAACATATAAAGTTATTTTTAAGTTTTTTTTATGGACGTACTTAACTAAAAGCAAGTAATTCATTCATTTTTGATTCAGTTGCATCATTTTTAATACTTATAGGCTGCATTGTTTATTCATTCAAGTCATTTTAGGAAAATTAGTTAGCATTTGTCTTTTTTGCCACGAATTAAACATAGCGTTGTAAATCATATAAAGGAATGTTTGCTTGCTTCATGGTTTAAAACCAACAGTGTTTAAAAAAGGGGGCAGTCGCTGTTTCACGTCGTTGCTTTTGATCGTTATAAGCTTTCAGTTTTACTCTAAATGTACTAGTACATAGCATTAAATTGACATGTGTGGTTGTAAATCACACACAGTGTAATGGGCTAACGAGTCCAGAAAGGTTTACCGTTGCGTGTTGATCAGAGAAAACGCAGAGCTTAAATGAGAATACTGAGCTGACCCCGACGCTTATCGAAGATCCAGCAGCTACAGATAGCAGAGCGAGCTCCATCAATGCTGTGATTTTCCAGCCCTCACAAAAGCCCTGTGGTTACTGTCGGATTAAAGCCTCTCCTCCTCTCTGCCTCTTTCCTTTTCTCGATCTCTCGCTCTCTGTCTTTCTCTCTGGCTTTTATCAGGGTCGCGCATGCAGGAAATGCTCCACGCGGCGAGGGCCTTGTGATTATGGATTGCACATGTCGAGATGGATCGTTGTGATATTAGTGGATGGTTTAGCTTGTTGACAACTGTTTGCTATGTGACTTCTCTGCTTTTCTGGTTTCGAGTAGCTAGGCTTTAGACTATCAGCGTGATGTCTGGTCCACACATTGCGGTGACTATACGGAAAACAGAAGAAATCATTAAAAATGTGTATGTTGCATTTATTATAAATTTTGTCAACTAAATTATTATATCATAGAAATAGCTCAAAAAGCACGATATAACTCTAAATTTAGTATTAGACTTAAATGTTGGTAAATGTTTGTAAATCTCTTCCCTAGTTGATTCTAAACTAATTTACTATTTTCAAAAGGAAAGGAAAAATCCCCAACAGTTTAATTTCATTAGTGATCTTTCTTTTAGCCAAATTTAAGACGCGTACAGTTGTCCATTAAAAACAAATTCAGTCTGTTTATTCTCGAATTTCCAGTTAACACAACCTGACTGAATTATATACAGTAAAACACCATTGCAGAAACTGTGATGAGCGCACACACTTCGTCTTCAGTTTGTCTGGTTTGTATTTAAAAAGATGGAAGTATGGAAATATGTCCCCGATGGCAAGTCTTAGGATTTCAAGTGCCAAGCGCTAAAAGAGAAACTTTGGTTTCCTCTGAAAGCCTCAGGCTCGTGTTGCTCTGTGAGGATAAGCAGAGGAGACATCATACGTCTTAAATGTTTTGCACGGGAGCTGTGATCAAAAGGCAGGACCCGTCTTTTATCTTGGAGAGATGTCTGATCAATGCAAAGGTGATGCAGATTATCACCATCTCTCCAAAACAAAACTTTTGCAGTTGCAGATTCAAGTGACTTGGAACAGTCAGCGGTGTGCCCATGACCATTAAGTGTACGTGTAATAAATCACTGTTTCCCAACTGGTGGGTTGGACAGGCCTTTTGTCACCATTGGTGTTTCTTGGGTTAGTTAGTTAACTAGTTGTTGTTAGCAAAGTAAATAGGCCTGTTTGCTTTTAAATGGAAGGAGAAAATGCTATTTTAACTACTGTGCAGATACAGTAGTTTGTATAAATTTGTACATTGTCAATTATGCAAAAATGTAGGATTAATAAAAAATATAAATAATCAGGGCACACCCTTATTGTGGCCATATTTAATAAATTAGGCACCTGGTAAAATAGTTAAAAAATTCCATGTTTTTTTTTTATTTGTATTTGTATCTGCTTGATGTCTAATGTAAAATCTTGTGCTAAACAACTTGCTAAAAAAGTTGTTAAAGTATTATTAAGGTTTCTGGAGTTGTATGTGGATCTTCTGTGATATTCTTCTCATCAAAGTCTGCTACATCTCGATTGTCTGGACCTCAGACAAAAATCCCGAAGCTTTCCAAACATTATTACCTGAATTATTTCTAAAAGAGCAGAAATAATTGTCCTTTTTCTTTGATTGCTGCAGGGATTTTGAAGTCCGAGATCCGAAACTAATGTATGCGACGTCCAAAGCGTTTCTTTTGTCCTTTGAATCAATTATAACAGCTATCTCCATACTGAATATTTAAATTTCTTCGCTGGAAGTTAATGGATTGCATTTATACAGTACAGTAAGTGCAAAAGTGCATTCCGCTCCATTAGTAACATGCACGCGCTGTCCGTTCAGTCTAACAGCTGGCATTGTGTACATATCAAAGCCGCTTTGTATCAAAGTTTTTTACTGTTGTCGAGGTTAAGGGTGCAGCAGTTTCCATAAAACCTTTTGAGGGAAAAATCACTCGTCTGAAACCACAAACAAGAGACTTAAGTGAGACAAAAGGCTCTGGGGTTTTTCTGGCAAATAGGGGAACACAAAGCCATTACTCCCCGGGTGAGCCGCGCCCGGAGAGCCGGACGGTTAGTGTCTTTGCAGCCCGCTGCGCCGGAGGGCTCTTCAGGTTACACGTGTGCTGCTTCATCTCTGACACCTTCTTGTCCTAGACAACATCTCAGAGACGCCTCTCTTAATTGGAAAAGATCCCTCAGAAGCCTGGCGGTGTGGCGTATGAGGATGTGCCCAGACTCTCCGATGAGGAGTCTGTGGATTTTGTGTTCATCCGCCAATGAATTTGTGTGTGTTTGTGTATGTCGAGCGTTAAGAAGCGCGTGGGCCGACCAGCCTCCTCCATTCCCGGAGCATCACAATGGCATTTTCTATCATGCAGACCCACAGCGAAACTCGAGCGGTTTTTGTTTCCCCCAGTAGTCGAACAATTACACAAGCATAACCTGCCTCTTTAATTTAGGGTTTTAAAGACACATGGGTCTGTCGAGGTTGTTAAATTGCCTTTGGTTTTTTGTTTAACGCAGGGCTGAAGAGCTGGTGATTAGAAACCTTAAGAGAATAAAAGAGACATTCCTTTGGTTACAGAAGCAGCTTTTAGGAGAAATTGCAGTGGCTTTGTTTAGATAAGAAAAGGTTTGTAAATGTAGGAAGAGAAAGGGATGTGGATGGGTACATCTTGGACATACCAATGAAAAGTATTGAATGATCGAGCAGACTAGCCTTTTGAAATGTGAAGCGGTAAGAAAAATACAGCAGTAAGCAACATTAACCTGAAAGATGTCCTATTGTATAGGGTAACGATTGCTATTTTAGGTTTTGGCACACTTTGTGAATAGGGTGCACTTTGGTGTGCCATTATTTTTTTTCCTTTGAAAAAGAGAGCAGTCCATCTTTAGAAGGTCTTGGGCAGTATTCATCATTTACTGCTATTCAACAGTGCCATTGTTGGGATGTATTTCATTGAAATAAGATTCATTTCTATAGAGGTTTATCTCAATTGCTTTGCATTGTTGCAAAGTATGTTTAAAGACAATTAAGCACAAGGACATTTCTGCAAAATATAATTTCTTAGGATGTTGATTGTACATTACTAACTGTAAAAATAATGAAGTGTCTTGATCGGACTGTAATCGAACTGTTGTATAACGCCATCACTGTGATGCATTAAAATAAAATGTGATTAGTTTCTATAGAGCTTTCTTCAGTTTTCATTGTTGCAAAGAAAGTGCATTAAAGCAGATAGACATTTCTGTAAAAATGCAGAAACATTATAAGGTAGAAACGGGATTTTTTAAAAAGTAGGATGTTGACTTACATTACTAACTGTAAAAATAATGAAGTGTCTTGATCGGACTGTAATCGAACTGTTGTATTTTATTCAATAACGCCATCATTGCGATGCTTTAAAATAAAATGTGATTCGTTTCTATAGAGCTTTTTTCAGTTTTCATTGTTGCAAAGTAGGTTTAAAGAAAGTGCATTAAAGCAGATACACATTTCTGTAAAAATGCAGAAAAACTATAAGGTAGAAACAGGATTTAAAAAAAAAGTAGGATGTTGACTTGCATTACTAACTGTAAAAAGAATGATAAAATGTAAAACAATACTGAAGTGTCTATGCTAACCAAACGGTTGTATTATAGCAATATTCATAAAATAAATGTCTCTTATTCATAAAATATATGTCAACCAAAACTCAAATGATGTAGAAGTGAAAGAATCTACTAAGAGGGCCTTAAACTTTCTAACATGTTTTTATTGTTAAGTTTATTGTTAACTACAATCTAAGAAATCAGGGTTTTAACATGTATTTAATATTAACATTCTCTTATATTACATCATCTTACGAATCTACTGTTAAAGCAGAACTAAAAAAATACTTTTTGAAAAGTTTTATGTCCTCGCACCCAATTCAAGGAAAGTTATTGGAATTACTGTAGAACTACTGTAAATGCTGGCAATAATGCGAGATGACAACGGCGCTGGCTTTATTCTGAAAAGTGTACCCTGCAATCTACCAACCTGACATCTGACAGCTATCTCGACGGTTTGTTCTGGCAGGGTCATAATTGAAACGGCTCCTTTGCAATTAAGACCTTACAAAATAACCCAAGCTGAGCAACTGCAGCTCTAATGAATATACAGCTGTCTGGCATGATTATATGAGCGCTGAGAGATAATTAATCTTGCTTGCTGTCTCTCCGTCTATTATTCTACCCTCATATGTTACCAGACCCCTTTCATTTATCCATGGCGTGAAGAGCAAGATTTGCCTCATGAATAGCTCAACATGTGAGATGACAACTCGTGGCACATTCAACAGATTTGATCATTTTTGCTCCTTGTTCCTTCTTTTGGGGTGTGTCACACATGTAACCAGGGCGTAGCAACGTATCCATGCCTCTGTATCGATAAATATAATGATTTTATTCGTCTAGTGTATCGAATATGAGAAATGTTTGTTTTGCTGGACAAACAGAGAAAGTTTTATCAAAGGTTTTCATCATACTAATAGCTCAGCTATTTGGTGCATTTTTGTATAAAATATAAACAGATGATTCAATACAATGAAAATTTCACATCCGTAATGCTGGAATTACTACATTTTACACAAGTGTTTTACATCTTGAAAATCTAATTTCAAAGTTCACTCAGAATGCTGTTTGTTCTGCATTTATTTGTTTAATTCAGATTTTCGTTTTGCTGGAAACACACAGAGTCACTTTTCCATCTTTTAACTTTCAAGCGGTTGAAACAAAACATTTCAGTAATGCATGCCGCACCGCTGGTGTTGTTGCTGGCGAGCCGCAGTAATTAAATTGATGTGTAAATGAAGTGCATTACTCTCAATGAAACTGTCGCAGCGCTTGATGAAGTGCTTTTGCTTCAGGACACATGTGGCAACCCAACGGTACACTGTCATGACACTATAAAGATACAAAATGATCCTTAAATCAAACACTGAAATGAATTCATATTAGACTCAAAATATGCAAAATACTTACATTTACTGTTTGTTTTGCATGCAAGTTGGGTTTCATTTATTTATTTGATTGGACACATGGCTGTAAACAGCGATAGATTTAGATTTTTTTTTTTCATTTATAGTTAAAGCCTGTTCATTTTCCTATTCTAACTATGTTTAGATGGTTAATTGCACTTTATGTAGTCATTTCTCTATTCGAGTACACCTGTCGTGGCTTTTTGGGTCACAAGCCGACAGTTGAGAAGCACTTCTCCGGTACTCTATTCTGAACAGTCTTTTGAGTTGGTAAATTACAGACATGTTTCTCTGCCCTCCAAACAGCTGTTTTCCTTAATTTCGCTCCAATTAAATTCTAAAGATGTACCAATAAAACACTTAAATGGAACGTATTTTATCTCAGAAAACCTCATTTGTGTTTGGCTCTGAGGTTAAACGCAACCCGGGGGCAGGAATGGTTTGTTTACATTAAACATTGAACTGTCATTACACCTACTACAAACATTTCATCATCTACAAGTACTGCAGGTTAGCTGCACATTTGACACATAAATCACTATTATTGTCTTTCCAGGTGGGATTGGAACTATTTCGGTGATCGGTGATGTAACGGTGTGTCTACATTGGCGGACAAAACTGCATTGTTTCTTTTACTCCAGCCACAACATTGTTTACCAATATTGTGACTTTATCTTGCAATGAATTTTATTAATTGCGTTTTTAAATAACTTGAACATTTCACAGATGAGCTCATTATGCGCTCTCTGGCTTACTAATTTAAATCATCTTTTATCTGGTTCTCAGTGTCCTGCAGTAGCTGCATTAATGTTTTTTTAAATAAAATTAGGACGGTGAGAATTTAACATTTGCTCATTTTACAGTTGCTGAGGTTTTGCATCAAGCTTGCAGCTGATTGGTTCATCGTACATACACGTGTTATGGGTGTGACAAAAAAAGAACACGTTTTTGAGAGTCAACACACTTTGTGGGATTTCTGTGAATTACAATACACAAACCAGAAGCAATAATACACAACAAATGAAGAAGAGATGACTCTTTAAAAAACATCAAATAGTTGTTTTATTATTTTCATGTGTTCATTTATGAGAAATTATGAATGTGACGATTCTAAAAACAGCACTATGAAAAATCATGATTTAAACATAAACAAATGCTTTAATAACTTTGACCTCACATGAGGATTTAAACCAGCAAACATTGACATCTAAACTATCAGTATGATAAAAACCTTTGATAAAAAACGTTACTTTTTCATGTTGATGTGTAAATTTAACAATGACAAAATAAAAATGACTAATGATTTATCTGTCATGCACTCTTTTGTTCATCAGATCAAGAGCGGATCGGAAAAGATTCGGCATACGAGCAGGAGGGCAAAGTGATGTTCGTGATTGATGCGGTGTACGCCATGGCACACGCCCTCCACAACATGCACAAAGATCTCTGTCCCGGCAAAGTGGGTCTGTGCTCAAAAATGGACCCCGTCGACGGAACCCTTCTGCTGAAATACATCCGCAACATAAAGATATCAGGTAAAGCGTTCACTTTCTGATTTACAGCTCTCATCCTTTACCAGACCTACAGGCACGCAGCGAGCATCTGTTCACGGCTGCTTAAGAAACGGGATTTTTGCATAATTAGCCTTCCGACGATGAATTTAGCTTTCGTCATTACGACATAACAATTTAAAGACGAGACTCACCGGAGGCGTTTTTGAAAGTTGTCCAAAATCCTGTTTTATGGCCCCGCCCCGGCCGTAAATTGTCAGCGGAGGGTTTTATGAAGATTAGCTGCAGGAATGGATTATAGTTGTGAGGAAAACAATAAGCCCGAAGGAGCGTCAGGACAGTCCCCAGAAAAGTATTTAGATATGTGCTTCGAGTACTCAAGCCAAGGTTTCTCCTGAGCCGTGTATGTGTTAATTAAAGCAGTTTGCATTGGGCTCATAACACCCTTCGGACATGTTCTTTGTGGACTATCAATGGCAGTACGACTAATTAATTTTGCCAGTATTCACATTTACTCAGGGACTGAAGATGATGTGGCCTTCTGTTCTGTAGTGTAAGAGCCTCAAGAATATGATTTGTTTTTAGGTAAATTGATCTGTCACATAGTTTTGAGTCATTAATGGATCATTAGTGCATTTGATCAAATCATTCTTTACTGTATCGACTCAGTTAAACAAATCTTCTGTTTTTTCATCAGTTATCATACAGGTCTATATGAGTCAAATGTTAGTTTTTAGACTTTTGATGGGAGTCTTCAGGGAAAACAGATTTTTTATTGAATTATATTAAGAGTGGAAAATTCAACACTGTTTTTGGAACTGTGTTTGCTTTCAGGATCGGTCTATAAACAACTGAAATCTCTATTTTTTGTATCTTTATCGCCACCTCTGTTTGAAACATAAAACTGCAGATTACTCTATATACTTAATTTTACGTGGGTTCAAGTCAAATGATGTGAAACTGACATTTTCCGTAAAATTTTACGCTCAAATTTTAAATCATAATTAGAAGCTTATCCGTTGTGAATTAGGGTATTTGCTTAATAAAAAAATGTGTTGTATTTGTAACCTAAAACAGTTATATATTTGTTGGGTGTTGCAGATTATTTTGGCTGTGAATCGTTGTTTTTGCAGCTTCAGTTGTTTAATATTTAGCAGTGTAATAGACATCTGTCCATTTATATTTTATAATATTTATATTAATATTTTAATGATTTAGTTCGAGGTTTATACTTAAAAGTAGTTGCAGTTTTCTATATTATCCCTAAGAAGGAATTTTTATGTTGTTGTTTTTTGCAGCATCATTTTAGGCAAAAAAAGTTCTTCTATTTTTTTTTTTTTAGTGCTATAATTCTTTTATTATCGGCCTTTCACTGTTCAAAATGTACTGTATTGTACATTGCATGTTATTTTTTATATTTTAAATATTTTCAGCTGCTGAGTTTAATGATTTAGTTTAAGGCTTATACTTTAAAGTAATATCAGCATTCTGTATTATCGCTTGATGGCTTTTTTGTGCAACATTATTTTATGCAAAAGTTCATCTCGTGTTTATTTTTATCATTTCTAACACTTAAATGTTTTTTAATATAGCTATTTCACTTTTCAAAATTTACCATATTATCTTAGTTTTTCTTCTAAAGAAAATTCTAAATGATATCAAACTGAGATCATTAAAAAACAATTATGTAAATAGGTAATTGTTTAATTACAGCTCATAAGATAATGTGTTTTTAGTGTTAATGTAATGTGTTTTAACTAAAAGTTTTAGTAGAGCATATTCACTAGTGGTCTCAGATTTTGGACTTCACTATATTATCATTTGTCTTATCCAGCATTCATAATACAGATAGTATTGTACATTTTAATGCTAAAAGCACATCTTACACTTAAGTTCTTGACTCTTGCATCATTAGATACCAGTCTGGCGCGTATGGCTTTACACCAAAAAGCCTGTTTTTAGCAAATCCAGAGTGCCGCCATTACTCCATTAAAACACTGGATATTTTGATAATCATGATGGTATTCAAAATGCAATCAGTTTGCATCACACACGCCGGTGTCCGTGGCAGATCTTCAGTCTGGCAGTGATTTACTAGCAGCGTTCTGCTTGGCTACATAACCACAGGCTGTGTTGAGAGGAAGGCCTTTGAAACGGCTTCGGCTACACGCAGCAGGTCTCAAATCTTGCGAAACCACCTCGCCGAGTCTCTCCGGCTGTTTTCTGCGGCGCTTTCCCGCACATAACCCCGTTATCTCTTTTTGATGAGAGTTTGAGTGAGGTTAGTTAAAGACTTCAATAGATCCGTATTGAAGGAGGCGACCCGTCACTTCTCTGTCTGTAGCTATCACACTTGTCCAGAGTGGTTTCTTCTTTGGAAGCCTACAGCGTGTGATGGCCTTTAAACTACCGCAAAGCTACATCTTCCGTTTAAACATCAACTACATCTGAACCCACGGGTTCTGCAATACTAGATAAACAGTACGTACACATGAAACGCTTTCATCTTTTACTTATACATTTAATTACATTTTCTAAGTAATTAAAAGTTTTTACTTCAAGTATTAAAGCTACTCTTTAAAGATTTTTATATTACATATAAATTAACCTGGAATAGAAAACGTAAAGAGTTCATATTATAATGTTGTGCAGTTACACGCTATAATGAAAATTTAATGAAACGTTATCTAACACACCTGTAATCCACATATATTCAAATATATAAAACGTCAGGCATTTTAATGCACTTAAAGAAAGCATAATTGCATTTTTACATTTTCTGGTGCATAATTGACTTTTTTAATAGTAAATATAATAGATAGAAGTACGAGTTTCATTACATTATATAAGACTAGAAGATAATAATTGTAATGCTGTAAGTGAGCGTGTGTCTTTCCACTGAATATTATAGCTGGAGAAGGATGTGGAGGCTTCGCGGTAAGCCTTCTCTCTGGAGGTGGAGGTCTACCTGCGTTCCCTCCTGATCCCATTGTATGAAATGCAGCAGAATGTCTCATCAAATGAACTTCAGAAGAAAACTCCAAAGCCTTTGATGCTGTAGAGTACACTCACGGCTCTAATAAGGATATATGTCTGGGGACAGTTCACTGTTGGGTTGCAGGGCCGAGCCCTATACTGAATGATAAACAAAAAACATCACAATAGTCTCAGTTGGCTGTCTGTTTGACATGGTCAATAATAATAATGATAGTAGTAGTTTCTCAATTACAATACATTCTTTAAATTATATTTGTAATTACTTGATGAATTATTTATCATTTTATTTATTGTTAAAAAGTTTGGTTAATTAAATAATTTTAATTGATAAATAATTGCTCAATAATAATAATAAAAAATATTATTATTATTATTAATAATAATTTGCAGTAATAATTATTATTATTATTGTTGTTATTATTATTTTTTTGCAAATTATTATTCATCGCCATCATCATCATTATTAATATTATGAAAATGAAGCAATAAATAAAGTTAGCGAGGCATACATTTATGGTTCGATCATCCTTAAAGTCCATTTTCATGAGCTCAAAAGTTTTTTGGCTTTTAATATGAATATATTATGCCTTAATGATATCTATAAACCAAAACTTTAACCCTAATTTCCTGTTTCAGTGGAAATCACATCAATGCATGTGAAGCTTCACATTTCAAGGCACTTCAGTGGGTCTTAAAGAACTAACGGACAGAACTGTTGGGAATTGAAATGATTGTTTTGATGAATATTTTTGACTTGCTTTCTGCACATTATATGGCGAGCTGCACGAGCATCAAGCGTGGCTGTAAAAAATCATAATTCCTTAATCCAGATCGGTTGACTCATCATCGCTTGAAATAAGCCTCTTTCAGCATCCAAAGGAAAATGGATATTCATCAACCGTTGCCGATAGTCAGACTTTGATTTTGGCAGACTGGAATAGTTGGGATTCGATCATGAATAGAGGAAGATGATTTCTTGTGCTATTGTGCTGTAGACGAGGAGTTCAGGGAATTTAGTTGGACATGGTCAGGTGCTTGGAATACAGATAGCTTAGCAAAAATCTTAAGGCTTGAGACGGCGAGGCTTTTCCACAGAATGAGGCGGCTAATCTGAAATGCATCATGGGATGCTGCACCATTGTTATCCCGGCCGGCGCGTCTGCTTCCCTCCATAAGCCATTGCTCTCACCAAATAGAAATTGCACTCAATGTACTCGAGGTTAGATATCAGCAAAGGGAATTTCAGCTTGTGCATTTAGAGCTTAATAAATATGGTCGTGCATTTTCTTCTGAGCAGTTATTATGCAGTCTTTTTTTTCTCTCCGGATAAAACGTGTTATATTACAAATAAGCGATATTAAAACGCTCATTGCTATTCAGTATAATATAGATATAGGATTAAATAACCCCTGAAGAAATAGATTTCATAAACCAAATTTGCCAGCAAATTTGTAACCAAACATTAACCCCCATAGACTTCCATTGTATGAACACAAAACCACTGAGACAT
The DNA here is from genome assembly GCA_019155185.1 of Beaufortia kweichowensis. Classification (NCBI taxonomy): domain Eukaryota; kingdom Metazoa; phylum Chordata; class Actinopteri; order Cypriniformes; family Gastromyzontidae; genus Beaufortia; species Beaufortia kweichowensis. The sequence goes on along the minus strand of CM032798.1, from coordinate 1,883,530 downwards.
TTAAAAACAAAATAAAAATTTTCAGAGACATATAAAGTTTTGAAACAACATGAGGGTAAATAAATGATGAAAGGATTTTTATTTTTGGACAAACTATCCCTTTAACAGCCCTACTAAAATACAAGGACATTTTTGAAGTATTTTGCATCTCTTTAATCTTAATTCTGTTTGTGTCCTCCTCAGGCATCGCCGGTAATCCAGTGCAGTTCAATGAGAACGGAGACGCCCCGGGTCGCTATGATATCTACCAATACCAGATAAAGAACAAAACAGCCGAATATAAAATCATCGGCCACTGGACTGACCAACTTTACCTAAACGTGAGCATGTCATTTACATATTCACACAAACACTTCTAAAGGTTTGAAACCTTGTTTCTAGTGAAACAAGAGAGGAAAATACACTTCTGGTCAAAAGCTTATGGTTAAAGAATCATTTATTCTTTATTATTTTTTCCACATTTTAGAATAATGGTAAATTCATGAAGACTATGGAGTTGAAACAAATGCAACTTTGGGAATTAAAAATTGGGAACTAAACTAAAACTGATGATATTTTAGTATCTTTAATGTTTTACTCTTTATCTAGAATCTGCAAAAATGTTTTCTTGCCATTTTATCAAACAGTTTCTTGAGGTCTCACCCTGAGATGTATTTTAAACTCAGTTAAAACTAACTAAAGTTAAAAAAAATAACTATTCTGGACTCTTTTTGCATGGTTTTTCTTCATTATTTAGTCCATGTCATCTATAAAAAAAAATTATATTTAGTATTTATTAAATTTAGTAAATACTTTTTAGTTTTGTTATGACAGATTATATTTTTTCAACAACTATGTAATCATGCACCACTGGATTAAAAGGGTTTTAAGAAGACCAAACTTTTGACGGGTATTGTAACTAGATTTATTTTAGACTAATTATTGTGTATGTGTTGTGTGTTTCAGACGCGAGTGATGCAGTGGCCAGGAGGAGAGAAGCAGGTGCCGACTTCCATCTGCAGTCAGCCTTGCAAACCAGGATGGCGCAAGAAAATAGTCAAGGGCATTTTCTGCTGCTGGCACTGCGAACGCTGCGACGGTTACCAGTACCAGGCCGACCTGTACACCTGCAAGATGTGTCGCTATGATCTGAGGCCAAACAAGAACCACACGGGTTGTCAGCCCATTCCAATCATCAAGCTGGAGTGGAGCTCTCCATGGGCCGTCATACCCGTCCTGATCGCCATCCTGGGCATCATGGCCACGCTTTTCGTGGTGGTCACCTTCATCCGCTACAACGACACGCCCATCGTCAAAGCGTCAGGACGAGAACTCAGCTACGTCCTGCTCACGGGCATCTTTCTTTGTTACGCAACCACCTTCCTGATGATCTCCACCCCGGATGTCGGGATTTGTTCCCTGCGGCGAATTTTCCTCGGGCTGGGAATGAGCATCAGTTACGCGGCGTTGCTTACCAAAACCAACCGGATTTATCGTATTTTCGAGCAGGGGAAAGTGACCATCAGCACTCCGCGGTTCATCAGTCCGACCTCGCAGTTGGTCATCACCTTTAGCCTGATCTCAGTTCAGCTTCTCGGGTGTGTATCTGGTTCTTCGTGGACCCTTCCCAAGCTCTCATCGACTACGAGGACCAGCGCACGGTGGATCCCGAGATGTCCCGGGGGATTCTAAAGTGCGACATATCGGACTTATCGCTCATCTGCCTGCTGGGATACAGCATGCTGCTGATGGTGACGTGCACGGTGTACGCCATCAAGACGCGAGGGGTGCCCGAGACCTTCAACGAGGCCAAGCCCATCGGTTTCACCATGTACACCACCTGCATCATTTGGCTCGCCTTCATCCCCATTTTCTTCGGGACGTCTCAGTCGACGGAAAAGGTAAGAGAAGTCCGCCGTTTTTTGCTCGCCGTTTTAAAGTAATGACGCCGTTTACAGCTTCCCGCAAAACACGCCGTGCCCATTTTCAACAAGCAACGCACCAGCGGGAGCAAATCGACTATGTTCATTTGGATTTCAGATCAAACAGAGCGGTAAAACAGTTTATTTCAAAGAGAAATTGAGAATCATGATGTCTGGTGCGGCGCTGAGAAGAATTCACGTGGTTTCCTCTAGAATATTGAAAAGGACGTGTACTATTGGAGAAAACAAAGGCTTTCTCTTTAGCCCATCCAGCACTGCGCTCGGAGATAAAAGAGACTTTGAAAATAGAAAAGAGATTGAGCGTTAGCTTTTTGTAGATGATGTAATCAATTGACAAGCTCTGACTCGCTCAGAATACCCAGCTAATAAAAAAGAGGTCCGCTTTTTGCTTTCAGGGCTGAATTATGTGTGCGTCCACCTTTCTGTTGACTGTATTTCAAATGAGAAATCCTGGAACCCTCCGTGTTTCCGTGGCTTAAGATAAGGGCTTTCTCAATTTGAGTTTTATTTAATTAGCAAGTCTCTTGAACAAGCAATTTCAGCAATTTGTGTATTGTTATACTTGTTGGTAGGGAGCCGTTATTGCTTTAAAGTCAGATTCCCGCTGTGCTTTTTTAACCAGGACTTTGAATGACTCATTCAGATGACTTGGGTAATTGCACGTTGCGCAATGTTCTGCCTACACCATCACAAAGAAACAAATAGCTATATTTTGCTGATCGGTGGAATCCTCGTATCGCGTGGTCTTTCGTCTCATTTCTGTTTTTCAAGCCACCAGACGTGTCCCTTTGGAAATCGTAAGAAGCGCTTTTAGTACAGCTGTCAATTAAACGTGTTTTTTTAGTGCAATTAATGACAAAACTATTAGCACTAATCAGCTCTAACAAACAATGTATTGACTTCTGAGGCCGTTTTTTGTCTTTTGTTTGTTAATCGTCTGATGTAGTAATGCTTAATGCAATAATAATGCAATCTTTATTTGGAGGCTTTTCTGAACAAATATTCATACTTGCAATTCATTTATTTATTCTGCATGTTATGTAATTATTTAATTAAAACCTAAAAAACAATAAATAAAAAAGTCCCAGTTTGTAACAAATTGCAGTTAACAATATCTGTTGAGAAAAGCCTCATAATAAAGATAAAATGATTACGTTAAATATTAGATTATTGCAGCAGTACTTTACAAACAATGGATAATAATGTAAAGATTGGTCAGGATAAATAGTTTAAATTGAATAATACCGATATTTGTTGAATTAAATAAGGCTGCAAATTGCATTATTATTTCATTAAATATTTGATTTTGTTGTGGAAGGTGAAAGTGATTAAAAACAATAAATAAAAAGGTCCCAGTTTGTAAATCACTTTTGCCAGCAAAATCAAATATTTAATGCAATAATAATGCAGTTTCTATTTGGGGACTTTTCTCAATGAATCTTGATTAATTGGCATATATAGTGATTATAAAATTATTTTTTTATTTATTGTTTGTTAAGCACAGCCGCATTAATGCAATAATAATGCAATAATTTCTTCATTTGGGGCATTTTTTTAACAAAATTTAAGACAGTTTCTTCAATTTCTTACTTGGCATAACTTGTAATTATTAAATGACAATTTTTATCAAATTGACAGCCCTAGTTTATAGCAATCAGTTTTGTGCTAAAAAACAAAGCGTCTATTGCACAACTCTTCCCCACCGCCGCGTGTGCAACAAACAATGCTTTTCAAACTAAATTAACATATCAAAACAAGAACACCTCTCGATCATCCGGGCCGGCGAGCACAATGAACCTGGCGGGTCTGAGCTGCCATGTCTTTTTCCAGCAATTAAATGGCTCACTTCCTCCTGGCCTGTGATTTTAGCTTATCTTTCTGCCTCGCACCCGTCACACAGACACCTCATCGGCATTCAGGCTCCATCAGCTGTTTGTCATCTTATGTTAGAGTGAATAATGAATGTCTTCAGAGGCTTTTAGATCATTTGAATGTGGGCAGCTGGTCCAGTCCCTGCGGAGTTTGATGGGTCTGTCAGATGATTAATCGGGAGGTCATCTTATTGTGGTTTAACCAAAGACTTTCTAAATGGGCTATTCTGGCAGGTAGGTCTCATTGTGGTCTGAAGGAATCGCTGTGCTTTCTGACACATAGATGGATTTTTGATTGCTTTGTTGGGTGAATGTAAATGAAAGCATGAAATTAATCAAAATCTTTGGTAAAATGTAGTTAACAATTGCAACAGGAGAGGTTTGATATTTTGCTTCTGTCAATAACGAGAGTATGGATTGTGATACGTAGACATCTAAAGCAGTATAACAAATCATATTAGGCGAACTGTAATTATTCAAGTCCAATCAACTTTACTTTACAGGTTGTTTTAACTTATTTTTTGTTTAATTTTGGCCAATTTATAAAATGTTGAAATTGTTTAATTTAATTTGAAATGACTTTGTTGGTTGGACTTAAAAATGTAAGGCAACAAAGAATTTTTTACGGTGCAAAAACAGTTCTCGCATGAACAGTCAAATGATTCGTTCATACTGTACTCATGTCTACTGTGTGTTGTAAATATTTGAAGAATATAGTTTATGCTAAACCCAATGCTTTACAATGCTTTAAACGTCTGCCAAATGCATAAACGTAAATGCAAGCGTATCTAAAAACACTTCTCTGTAATGCTGAACATTACCCGAAACCTCCTTGTAAATATGTTTGCTTGGAGGAAGCTTTCTAATATCTCGGGCAGCCAGTTCCCAGTTTAAATGGACTGCTATTTGTATGCATCACCGCCCTCCAAAACTGGAAGCTATCATTACAGCGCCATCATGTCGTTCGGGTTCACATGCAGGCTTTCCCTCCTTTGTGTTGTTGACAGAGTAATGGCAGTCTCTCTCTAAAAGAGGTCAACATCTCTTCTTTACCTACAGGTGTGTGTCAGAGATGTGACGGGTCTGCCAACCTCTCTGTAATGTCGCCATCTTTGAAATTCACGTTATTGAACTTCAGCCTCGCTGTTACCTAAATGAGCAGCTTGTGAGCAGAGGTTTAAATAAAGTATTGGTGTCATTTATTTGCTGGCTTTTTGATGACTGTAGCTGATTATTCTCTGTGATGACATCATGATGTTTGTTTTGTACGGTAACCTTGTTTGGTGACCTGTGGGAAAAGTTAAAGTAATAAATCACGAGAGCATGTGATATTACAGTGGTAATCAAGTTTTTTGGTAATAATTTTTTAAATATAGGCAATTGTTTGTGAAAATCTAAGTAAATCATTTGTCAAGTAATGTAGGATGGAAAGCTTTGCATGTTGAAGGTAAACCACACAATGTTTTCTTCCCCAAATTCTTGGGAACTGATATGAGACCCTGAATCAAAATGACATCCAGAGACTGACAAAAATAAACACGAGTGGGAGTTTTTCTTTTCATCCATTTATGACAACACAAGTAGCGTCAATAGAGATGCGTCTCATCCTCTCAGGTGAACGGTACATTCAGTCAGAGCCCTGAAGCTTCACGACATGTGACGAGTCATTTACGTGAGGTAAATATTACGAGAGAAATTTACTAAATAGTATCGTCACTTTTGTGTAGAGTTTCATGCCGTTGCATCTTATTCTAGCTACTGAATGCACTTTCTGTGCAAAATGATGCATGCTTTAGATGACGTCTTGCAAAACTCATCTGCGTCTACACCATCTCTGCAAACTTCTTTTTGGCAGTAAATGCTTAACTCATATAGATGATATTATAGCTGTTTTTGTGCATTAAAGTGAAAGGATTTTGGCAAGGTGGGAAAGTGCACACTCCACCCTTAAAGAAACAAATACAGTCCAATAATTTCATTAAGAATCCATCGTGAGGACCTAAATGCATAAAATCTTTCAGCGTCAATCGAATCCCAGTTTTTATTCCATCACAACCTGCTTTGGTTAAAATACTAAAAAATTAAGAGCGTTGCCATCAGTTTGTACAGTATTTTACATTTCTTGCCATTTAGTAATTCAGTGATCTGAAAGGTACATAACATGAAACTCATTTGAATGGCAAATATTTTTTGGAGTGCTGTTTTCTGGAGCACTGCTAATAACATAAGACCTACTTTTCTTAAACGGCTTCTGATGTTAATGTAAGACCTACTTCTTTAAGAAAAAAAATCGTACTTTAAGGCAGGTTTTTTTTAGAGATCATTTGGCAGAACCAGGTAAGGATCGGATAGATTTTAGATTTATGCAGTTAGCAGATGCTTTTATCCAAAGTGACTTACTGTGCATTCAAGCTGTCTATTTTTTATCAGTATGTGTGTTTTGGGGGAAACACTAAACGCTATCCTCTACTGTCCAAAGTGAACTACAGAAATATCATTTTTCCTTAAAATCTCTTTAGGAACTGTGTTAATTCTCATGAGATATGAAGAAACAAACCTTGAGCAATGTGTTTTACCTGTTGTATTATTAAATATGATCAAGTGTTCCCATGTTTTATCAAACCATACATTTCTATGTCAAAGTGCAACAAGATCCTTTTTTTAAACTGGTAGTTTCAATTCCAGGTCAGAAAAGTGGAACACTTGAGATGTTTTCAGACAACAGAGAGAGTCTCTGAGGACTAATCTTGATTCGCCGTCTTGTTCCTGTCTCAGGATTTTTCACAAGCCTCATTAGATTGCAGGTGTGCTGTTGACACATACAGAGCCCGAGGCTGAAGCATTGATGAGATACCGCTATGAATTGTGTGCCGTGTGCACCATTAAAATCTTATTTCAGACTGTAATTGCAACTTTAGGTTCGGCAAGATTAGAAAGAGTTTGCGACGTGTGGACTGAAGCTAATAATTTGTGTCCAGTTTAATCACTGCTGTGGATTTTCTGGTTAAATCTGTATAAATCGTCGGCATCGCTCTGGTGATTTTAGGTGACCGGCGGCCATATTCAACTTTTTAATTTAACAGTTAGTAGATGTGCTTCAATATATTATGTTGTGACAGACGACATAAGTTTAAATCTAACTCACATCATATTCCCCTATCACCTATCTGTTGTTGCCAGATATTTTAAATGGAAAGTAGCTACAACATGCTTTAAGTAATCAGATGATGTCATACGTTAATTAGCATATTCATGATGCTATTGCATCATGTTTGCATCCGTCTAGTGGCGGGACTTTACATCTGTTGTGTTTACGTCTGAATGTTCAGGAAAGATGTCCTCATTTACATATTTGTGTCAGAAAACAGAACCAGTATGAAATAGTAGCTGAACATGACCTTTTACAAATACTGTATGTGCACTACCTTCTAAAGTTGCTAGATTTGTCATGAAGGATATTTTAAAAATGTTGAAAAGTTGCTAAATCTGGCAACAAATTTGGCAACTTTGTACCCATGATTTACATTCTTTACTTATCCATGTAAGTGCATGTGTGTGTGGTTGCCAGGGTGTTGCCATGTTGTTGCTAAGGTCCTCTAAGTGGTTGCTATGGTGTTCTAATAGGTAGCTATGGTGCTGTGTTCACTTCCTGCCCGCAGGGGGTTTGTTCATGTATTGGTTAGCATGAGCAATATTAATAGAAATGTTGAGTTTGGTTTCCAAGTGCTGTTTGATTGACAGGGACTGCTGGGAACCCTCACGTGTTTATGTGCATGTTCTGTCACAAGCATTTGTGCCCTGCGGCAGTGCACGTGTGTGAGCGGTCAAATGCACTTCTCGGTCAAAAAGTCAGTTTTGCTGAAGTATTAATGTAAAGTTGCTTTGTAAACATGCAGGAGAAGAATAAGATTTGTGTCAAAATATTGAATGTGTGTATTGTGTGCGTAAATGAAGCCTAATATACCTGCTGCAGCTTTATTATGTCATTAATTTTAATTAAATGAAACTGACAGCACTTCTGAAGTTCATCATTTATTTCTTTGGCCTTTGACTGTTTACTTCAGCAATTGCTTGAGAAACGTAGTAGTTTATTTAACTGAGAAAGAATTGAAGGCTACATGCCGTTGTTTTAATTTTATGTGTTAATATTTATTTAGTTGACTTTGGCAGACGTCGTTTGTTTTTTTTAATTGCTGTTAGTGCAGCTGGGACCAAAAGTGATGGTTGACATCTTTACCCTTTATTCAAACATATTATTAAAAATGCATGTTTTGTCGTTGCGCTTGAAGTGTAAACTGAACATCAGCTTTAGGCAAATCTTTTAAATTTGTAGTTTTGTCAAATAAATACCTTTACCAAGTTTAGTGTTTTACCATACTCCTATTATTGTAAACCTAGAGGGTCAGTGAAAATACAAAAATAAAATTATATAAATAAATATATAAATATTAACCTGTAGGTTCATTGAAAATAAATATAAAATTATATAAATAAAAATATAAAATATTAACCTGTAGGGTCATTGAAAATAAATATAAAATTATATAAATAAAAATATAAAATATTAACCTGTAGGGTCATTGAAAATAAATATAAAATTATACAAATAAAAATATAAAATATTAACCTGTAGGGTCATTGAAAATAAATATATAAATGTTAACCTGTAGGTTCATTGTAAATAAATGTTAAAATATTTAAATAAATTTATAAATGATAACCTGTAGGTTCATTGTAAATAAATGTTGAAATATTTAAATAAATTTATAAATGATAACCTGTAGGGTCATTGAAAATAAATTTATAAATATAAACATGTAGGGTCATTGAAAATAAATATATAAATGATAACCTGTAGGGTCATTGTAAATAAATATATAAATGTTAAAATATTAAAATAAATATATAAATATAAATCTGTAAGGTCATTGAAAATAAATATATATAAATATAAACCTGTAGGGTCATAAAAAATAAATATGTACTATTGGCCACTACTTCAAACCATGACCTTAGTGTTGCTATCACCATGCTACAGGTATTAGCATCCCTCGAAACAGAATTAAGTACCGCATCCCTGTTACTATTAAACACCTTTTGCAAAGACGTTCCTTCATATCTCAATGGCCCAGTCGTTTGGACGGTTTGGTGGCCAGTGTTGGGTGATGGCCATCTGCCTCTTCTTCCAGAAGGTTCCCAGCACAGCTGACGTGGTGCTAACCCTTTCTCTGTGCCTGCGTCCGGGCCGCCTCCCGGCGAGTCCCTCTAGACGGAGATCACAGCAGTGAGTCACAGTTAATCACAGCACACAGCGGAACCGTAGCAGAGGTCACGTCCGCCCGAGCCAGAACACACAGCAGCATTCTAAAGCAACAGCAGGGGTTCCAGACCGGCCCGTGGACTGGACGGAGACATTAGTGCTGGAGCGTCTGTTTTGTGTGTGACTGGAAACAAAGTGCTTAGTTAAAAATACACAGGAAAACCTGCCCATTATTAGGCCGTGATGCGACACAAGGTTATGATTCTGTTTTGTGTTGAGGTTTGACATATTGACTGTGTCAGTAAGATCAGGAGTTTATTAGGTCTTCAAGCCCTCATTAAACGGAGGTCTCGGGTCAGAGAACAAGTCTTGTTAAATATCGAGAGGACAGTCACGGCCCTGTTAGCAGCTGAAGTAGATCGCACAAAATCTGCTTTCCCGTGTGTTATGCCATGCTATGCTATGTTGTTATGTTTTAGATGATATGTGTTTTGTGTTGGTATTCTGTGCTGTTATATGCTAGGTTGTGTCTTATATTACATATTACATTTGATGTTATGTTATGCTATGTTGTTATATGTTTTGTTGTGTTATGTTACGTTATGTTACATTTTACATTATTGTGTTATGTGTTGTTTTATGTTTTGTTGTTTTATCTTGTGTTATGTTATGTTATATTATGTTACATTTTACATTGTTGTGTTACATTTTACATTGTTGTGTTACGAGTTGCTTTATGTTTTGTTGTTTTATGTTGTGTTATGTCTTACTGTGTTATGATAAATTATGTTGTGTTACGTTATGTTATATTATGTTACATTTTACATTGTTGTGTTACATTTTACATTGTTGTGTTACATTTTACATTGTTGTGTTGCTTTATGTTTTGTTGTTTCATGTTGTGTTATGTCTTACTGTGTTATGATAAATTATGTTGTGTTATGTTATGGTTTGTAAAATTATGGTGAGTTATGTTGTGTTGTGATGTGCTTTGTTGTGTTATTTGTTATTTTTGTTTTGTAATTTTTTATATATTATGGTATGTAATGTTGGGTTATGTTAAGTTTTGCATTACTATGTTATGTTTGATTTATGTTGTGTTTTGTTGTATGTTACCTTGTTTTTTTGTGTTACCATCTGTTGTGAAGTTATGTTTTGTTATAATACATTTTGTTTATGTTATGTTATGTGTTGTTTTTTTGTTATGTTTTATTACATTATATTGTGTTATGTATCTAATGTTATATTGTATGTTCCATGATAGGTTATGTTTAATATATTGTGTGTTATTTTAAGGAGCTGTTTCTTTAAATATATCATTCATGTCTTGTTATTTTCTTTTCTTTTGCAGATGTACATACAGACGAGCACATTGACCATCTCGGTGAGTCTGAGCGCGTCTGTATCTCTGGGGATGCTCTACATGCCAAAGGTCTACGTGGTGCTTTTCCACCCGGAGCAGAATGTGTCCAAGCGCAGCACTCGCAGTCTGAAGGCTGTGGTCACCGCCGCCACCATGTCCAACAAATTCAACCCAAAATCCAGCCTGAGACCCAACGGAGAAGCCAAATCTGAGCTGTGTGAGAGCCTGGAAACTCAGGGTGAGACGGGATGTATGTGAAAGCTTTACTGCTATTGATACAGATGTTTATAATGACACATACATGTTATTGTAATCTTTACAGGAATGTGAAAGGTTCGGTGCAATCTATATATAATGCAGAAGAAAATATGAGCTTTACATTGCCGTTTTTATATCCTATGGAGGGTGGGGTTGTTTGTTTGTCTTACCACAATTTCAGCTTTTTTTAAGAAGAAAATATAAAGGAGAAACAAAGATTGTTTTCTGTAATAATCGAATTCTTGAATTGAAATGAACTGGAACATTACATTAAGAATCATTGTCTTAGGAAATAGACCAAAAATTCTAATAATTTGTTCCAAATCTTCATGTACACATATTTAGTCGATTCAAATTTATTTTACTTTTATAAAAATTATCTTTTGAAAATTCCTTTGCTCAAAATCCTTTACATTAGCCTTGTTCATTAAGTACATATATATGTCGAACATTTTTTTTTTAGTTCTGAGATTTTAGTTTTAGGATCTGAAAAATGCAATGTAACGCATGTAATGTCAAATTCAGTAGAAATATTTAATGTCCTCAGCTTGTTGGTCATAACCAGACAATCCCTCTTTATTAATTTTACCTTGAGAAATGTCACATAGCTTGTCATGATGCTGGAATCACAGATGTGTGTGAGAACTATTGAAAGGGTTGAATCGGTAGAACGGCCCTTATAAAAACAATCTGCAGCTAATTTAAATATCAATAAAACACAAGAGCTGACAAACATGGTTTAGAAGAAGAGCAGCAGAAGAAGAAAGCAGCCGTCTCAGCAGAAAACCCGCTCCTGAGACATAAACATGTGTCTCACTTCACATAATTATACTGTGTGCTGAGATCCTGAAAAAAGGGAGTTTAAACAGTCAAACAAATTCTGTGCACATATGGACATATTGCGGTTGACTTGCTAGGAATAATTGTAAAAATACCAAGACCAGGTTCTGTAATACCTGTGCACTCGATTGTAAACATTTATCATGTGACTCATTATTCTGGAGCCTCAGGATCATGATGCTGATTGGCTGAAAGCAGAATGTGTGACGTCAACGGCAGCATCTTCTATAATATAATATGTTAAAGCATCTGTTAAGGCATCTTTTGTAATATAAGCAAATATTTGCAGTTTATAAGGTTTGCTTGCAAAATGATGTAATTATAGCATTGACCAACCGTCCCCTGACCCCAATTAGCTTTTACTAATAAACAGCGAAAATATGCACATTTTAATGCACAGGGGTACGTATGGTGAGGTAAATGAGTTTTGGTTTGGAGTTTGAAATGAATATAAGTTAACATTATACAGCTGTTTAAATTAGCATGCCATTTAGGCAACTTTTTAGCTTAACATACTATGTTTTATAAGGCACTGATCATAATCATACACACTGTTTATGAAGGATAATGTGCAAATAGAAATGCAGATAAAGTGATATCTGTGCTCACGTGATGATGGGAGTCACAGATATTTAATCTCGTGTATATCTGCACGTGGAGCTATTAATGAGCTATCGTTAGAAAATCTATCATTTTAGACTAGCTGTATCCATTACGTTGTGTTTTTAATTCACATCAAAGCGCATTCGTTCTGTATTCATGATGTTACATATTTTTCACAATGGCATAAATCAATGTGGGTCTTAAATAAAGACCGTGTAGAAGAATGTTTTCAAAACAGATTTGCAATATACTGTAGATGAAAATGTGCACAGTTCAGCACGTATATACTGTACAGCTGTTTGCCATCACCGGTGTGAATCTTATGTGCTTAGTGCCGTGTTTTTCCTCGTATAATGTACTTCACTGCAGTGAAACGTAAATCTTTTGTAAATTGTGCTTTTTAAACGCAGGCAGTTTCTTTACACGCTGAAACTAAAGTAAACTCGGGAATAATCTATCCTCCGCTCAGGGACGCTCGGCAATTACACGAATGCGCCACTTTGAAAATTAGATCTTGATCCTAATTGATATATGATCTTGTTTTTAGACGTTCTTGTAAATTGCATTAAGTATAAGTGTCTGTTAAGTGTCTTAATGTACTGTTGTACGATAGCAGCGTCACTATGAAGTGTAAGAAACGCTTGTAAGTGAAATGCACGGCATTAAATGATATTGTAGCACGATATTGTATTTCTGCTCAAGCGAGGAACGTCTCTAAATGAGCGTTACGGTCAGGAATCTGCATTAGTACCATTACAGTAAAAACTCATCCACAACCCGTAAAGAATCACTGTGTACCTGGCAATCGAGTGCTATTTTTAATCGTGTGCAACAGAAATACGATTTTTCACAGTTTTTGACTGACGGGTGTCTGACTTCACAGGAGTAAATGTGACACATTTGTGACATTTCCGAATAAATCACACTTTTTATTTTACCTGCGGAGGTATCACAGGGGTTTAATTAGACACGTTTGATTTAGCTATTCTTATACCATCAACGTGTGGAGTCGATCTTTATTATTCATGCTGCAAACGCTGTCATAAGATGACAATCTATTTCATAGATTTTCATTTGATATTGAGGACCAACATCTGTATGGCAATTAGTGTTGATTTCTCAGATCTGCAATAATCTTTAATGGGATCATGAAGTAACATGAGTTCAGACCAAAATCATTCACCATAATTTGCGACGCATGAATGCCTTCTATGATGATAATATTCATTTGCTAGAAGTCAAATCGGCTTTTTTACATGGACCTTTAGATTTGATATTAAGCAGTTTTATCCTTCATCTAATGTTTTCATCATATGCAATATTTAGCCGAAACAGTTTTTTAGTGTTGTAAGGAATTGCAAAACAGAATTTGTGTGTTTTCTCACTATTACATCCACTGTTGAATTTGTCTTTAGCAGTGTTTTTCTAAAAGCTTTAGAAAGTAACACAATGACTTTTTAATATAATTTTTTAATAGTTCAAATCATGTCATTTGCAAGCCATTACGTTGTGCAAATGTTGCATGTTGATGCATGCAAACAACATCCCGACAGATAACGTGTGTGTGCGCTCCAGCTTTGCCCAACAGGATCAATGTCGAGCTCCATCGATCAGGCTTCATATAGCAAGTTTATTTGTACATCAATAGTTTACCTCTCATGTTTCCAGTAAGGAAAAGAGTTTTGCTCTGGAGTGAGTTCTGAATATGATCAATAACAAATTGAGTCTATTTTACATCAGCAGTGCGTGTCAGTATTTGTCTCAATGTTTGTCTCCTTGAAACGGTCTCTTGACATCGTGATCTTGCACTGTGAAAATCAACTAATGCATGCGCTGTTTGATATACAGTAATGGCAACAGCACAGCCGTATTGATTGCTGGTTTAATTAAATATTGCAATATCACATTTTGGAGTCTTGCTTGGAGATGATGTTTTTCTGCAGTGTGCAACAGCAAACTTGTATTGAATCTCATATACCAGAATGTAACAATTGTCAGTTTTCAGTATTGTATTATTTCTCTGCACAGTATATACAGCGTGATATTAAAAACGGTTATATTGTGGTTCAACTAAATATGTTTAATAGTCACCGCTCAGTTTACACTATAATTGAAATGGTGGACCTTCAGAGACTTTTAGCCGATTGGAAAATTAAGCTTCTTAACAAATAGTCCATTATATTATTGGATTATACTGCTATTCAAGTCTGAATATTTACATGCATTTCAACCTCACAGACAATTCACCCAATTTTACTGAAAAATGAAAATAATTTATTTTCCCTCATGTCATTTCAAACCTGTTTGACTTTTCTATGTGACACTTTCATCTGTGAAACACAAAAGAAGATATTTTGAAGAATGTTGGTAATCAAACAACCATTGTATGAACACAAAACCACCGAGACATTTCTCAAAATATCTTCTTTTGTGTTTCACAGATGAAAGTGTCACAAACAGGTTATTTGCTTTGCTGTTTGGATTTTATTGTTAATAAATAGACGCATTTAACAAACATTGTGTATCTAGATAAAGAACCAATGATCTATTATATATACAATTTTGTGGTCAGAGAAGACTCTGTCTTTTGGCAGTTTTCTGTAGTGTAGTGTCTGCACTGGATTGCTTTAGGTTTTCATTTAATGACAATTATATTTTTAATGTCTCTTGACAGTTTCTGTGCAGGGTTGTTGCATAAAGGTCACTTGTGGCTGGAGAAATAGCTTCTCTTTGCTTTAAAGTTCAGTGAATCTAATGGCGAATAACACACACCCATTGGTTCATATGGCAGAATAATAATTATATAAACTTACATTTACAGTAGATACCTAGAGACATTGTCAATACTACACCCAGAGATTGGGCACTTCTGTATAATCTGTATTTGGTCTATTGATTTTTAATATGAGATTTAACATCTATAACAAAGTTTACATTGAGCAAAAACTTGATTATTATAACTTATTAGGATTTGTTTTTTTTAAAGGACGAATCGAAATAACAATATTATTGAATGCTTAAATGATATTGAATTGCTTACAGTAGTTATGTAACTTTATTATAAAGCTCTTGTGATTGAAATTACATCTTTTATCTACATTATTTAGCATTAAATATACAATATTATATACATTATAATGTAGCTTTCAGTAATATTTTCATTTCAAAACACTCAGACTTGCATTTATTTTATAATATGGCATTAGTTCATGTAAGGATATTCTTAACAGAGATAAAATGCGCTTTATGTAATTATTCTGCTCTCGCGTCTAAATTTATACAGATGAGAAACGATTGCTCTGACAAGAACACAATTACCTCACAATTGCTCTCTATTCGTGAATCATTAAAATAACTACCACATTTTCTGAATATGTAACCCTACAGTTAAGCATCATTATTCAGGTTATGAGATTAAAGCAGATCTTCAATGTGCTTGATTATGATATAAATCATAAAAATTTGTTGTATTTAAAGGAAAATACCATGTAAATGGTGGTTGAACTTTCTGTTAAACAACATCAGGATTTTACATAAGTTTATATGTGTGTATATTTTAGATGATGTAACTGTTTTGAACAATTTTAAATCACCTTCAGTAACTTTCTCTTTGTCCTGCGGTGTGACAAATGGATTTTTAAAAGTACAACTTCACCATGTAGTTTCTCAATTAATACATTTATAATTATTGCAAGTATAATAATGATAAAATAATGAGTGAACTGCTGTTTAAGATGGAGTATAGCATGCCACACCGCAGGATGCCAACTTCTCAAAAGTATTTTGTGATATTAACACCCAAAGCAGCTTCTTCATGTTTTATAAGATATCTGAGATTCAGTGGTACCAGAGGCAAAGCAATACATTGAAACTAACACTTGCATACTGCAAAAATACTTTTCTTCAGATTAGAAATGTGACAATCGATCTCGGGTCGTGTATGACGTCAATGATGCTAAACCTGCAGGTCATACAGTGTGTTGCATTGATTGAAGCATTTGATTTGTTTGGAAACAAGTCAAAAACATGAATGATGCATGTAACCATAAAAATTTTTTCTCTGTCTAAATGTATGAATTTCATTGGTAACTAAACAGTGAAGACAGACTTTTAATAATGCTTTGCTTTGTCACTGAATGCAGTTTTATTTGGCTTTAATGAACTGTTATATATTGTATGTAGTTATGCTACAGACTCTTCAGACATTTGCTAAATACGATACCGCCGCATTATTGTGAAGGTTGCGAACGTCTGTGTTTGCAAATCACTCATTTCCACTGGGTTTTGTAGGTGAGAGATTTATTCGTGGAAGACCTTAAAATAGAAACTCATTTGTTTTAATGCATAGTTAAAAACCAGCAGACAGTAGGCAGGAAAACTTTCAGAACGGCACATGACCTACATCACATAAGCAACACGGCAAACTTAAATTAAATGAGACATCTGTCTCGTCAACAGTCACCTAGGTTACAGACGATCCAATTACACAGCAGGGTTTGTTCTTTGTCCCGCCCCTGAACGAAACTGAGGTGCTGATTGGATGCATCTGTCTGACCGTGTCTATGGGTCAATGCTCAATGTGCCTTATGAGAATCTAAAATGAAGAATAACAAAAAAATTGCAGCTTCGCACCATCAGTTTGGAAAGTGATGGATCAAATAGCAGCTGACCCTCTTTATTTTGACGGCTCTGCATGATTGCATGAAGTCACCTTTTGATCTCCATATAACGGTGCAGTGAGCTCCAGATTTCCATCCACTCCCGTTCTTTGGCAAGGTTGTTACACGATTGGTTGAAGGCGATGTCAGTCGTACTTCTGATGTTACTCGTTCACAGCTGTTGCATGTTAAATAAGATTTAACAAATTATGCTCCTCAAGTATCCATTTCAC
The DNA here is from genome assembly GCA_019155185.1 of Beaufortia kweichowensis. NCBI lineage: Eukaryota > Metazoa > Chordata > Actinopteri > Cypriniformes > Gastromyzontidae > Beaufortia > Beaufortia kweichowensis. The sequence goes on along the minus strand of CM032798.1, from coordinate 1,866,522 downwards.
TGTTTGGTAGTAATTAATTAAAATCACCGTTGCTAAACTCAACTACCCGTTTCAGTAACGTGACACTTAAAACTGCAGTCCATAATTTGTTTTAGTTTTAAGTTATAAATGAACAGAAATCACTTACATATCAAGTACATACAAATTCTGCATTCAGAACTGTCTCCTTTGATGTCAGTTTGATGTCAATCCATGTTAAGTGTGTTGAAGTAACCCACAATTTTATGCTTCAGAAATGGCAATAGAGAGGCAAATGTTATGAATTGCAGCTTTATACATGTTGGAAAAAATAAGTGCACCAACTCATTTTCTTTTTTTTGCAGAAAACTGACTTGTGTGTTTTTCAAGATATTAAATTGTCCTACTGTTCAAAAGTTGACATCAGTCAAATAATCAATAGTAATATGAAGATGGAACGACTTCACTATCAGACGAGTTGCACAGAACATTGCAAAAAGCTCACTTGACTTCTAGCAAATGATGTCAAAGACATGAAGTGTCACATCGCAGCCAAACTGCATTTGATATGAAGATCTGCATTAAAACTTACAATACAGTATTCACCTCCAACCATTATTACCACTTTTAGTTCAGAAATCATTTTTGGTTATTTCGCATGGTAAAAAAGAATAAAAAAAATGTGCAACCGTATGAAGAACAAAGTTTACGTAATCTGCTTTTGAGGTCATACAACCTATGAGGCGACAATATTTATGAGGCAACTATCATTGTTAACATTTCCCAATTGCTCCTATGCCTCATATCACTATGATCTCAAGTGAAACATTTCTATCAAAGCAGCGTTTATATTTAAGCACATAAATGATATATTGCCTTTCTTTTCTTCCGCAGAACTGCAGAGCAGTAAACAAACATACATCAGCTACAGCAACCATGCAATCTAGGTAAGTGATAAAAGGCCACTACTAAATCCCAGAAGTGACCCCTGGAAGACAGCATTTCAAGATAAATCACTCTCACGCTAACCAGACGGAAGTGAGATTACGGACGGTTTCAAGAGACACCCACAGACACATTTCCATTACCGAAGCTCACGTGAAGTCACGCTGGGAGGCCGTGACTGTTGAGACAGTGATGTGGGAATGACGCTTTGTCACCCAGACAATTCCATTACAGCTTGCTCTATCTATTCCAAATGTCATTGTTAAAGTGATACTCACTAATTACGGACCACATGTCAGTGTCTGCTGTTTCATTGATGCTAACACAATGTGGTTGCTTTAAAAAATGAAGAAAAAAAAAAGTTTAAAAAATCGTTTTGGAGCTTCTTTCCCCTCTTGTTTTCTCCTTGGTGATGACAACAGCGAAGACAGTGATCATTGTTTACCGATATTGAGCATGCTGGTTTTGACATCCTGTGCCGTGTTGTTTTTTCTTTTCTTTTTAAAAAATATGAACCTTCTGGAATGCTGTTGAACTATGTCGCTGTATTGTTACCTCACCATGGGCCTTGTGATACCGTTGAAGATGTACGAAGTGCTCTTTGGAGTAATGTTTGCTTGTGCATAAGTACAGGAACTCAAAATTGCCCTGTTGTCGAAATGTTCTGTAGCCGTCGACCAAATTAACAAATGGCGTCACCGACTTTCTCGGATCGCTCGAGGTATTGGAATCTGCACCCACCGAGTAAGTCACATTCGTTTCGATTTAGCAGATTCTCCTGAAGAAATTCAAAACATCACCAGGCAAGTTACAGACGGGGAGAGTATTCGTATCCAGACGTGTCGGGCGGTAGAGAGAGAGAGACGTGTCTCTTTAGATGTTTGTGATTTAAGATTCAGTTCTTATCATTTCTCCAGTATTCTTTGTTTTTTGCACTGTTTGTGCTGCGGAATAAAATGTCTATGTTGACCGTGATAAATGGCAACTTAATGTGTGTTCCTGATTGCTAATGTTTGCTTTTCATCCTAAAGAAAAAAATGTCAGATACAGTGCCTGAACTAAAGTATTTGTAAAATAAGACATATGAGGTATGTGAAGCATGTTAATTTTTATACATAAATAATTTCTAATAAAGAAACTTTTTAAAACTCATCATGGTTTCGGAAAATCATCTCTGGATGCATCACGTTTACACATGTATCAGACGTGTAAACTCATTTTCATCTGGATTTCTCGGGTGTTGCTAGGCAGGTGAAATGTTGTTATTGTTATTGAATATCTTTATGTTGGCCTGGATCAAAAGAGCCCACCTCCAAATCTCTATAATATTCTTCTCCACACATCTGATCCTATGCAATTTTTTCATCTGCCGGGCGGAAAAGTAATAGCACACCTCTCCTCCATAAACAACACAATCACAGGTATTATTCACGTTTGTAGCACAAACGGTGCGAGACGAGGCGCACGCCCCAAGGTTCTGTTTAAAAGAATAATAATAACATGACAAAGAATAATATTGATGCTTAAGTAACAGACATGAGTAGATTTACGTGAACTTTGAAAATAAGAGCCATACACTGTTTAGAAAGAGATGCATGAATTCCTGTTACATTTTTACATTTATTCTTTTCAAAAACAGAGAATGACAAGAAATCCTCTTTCTTTTTTCCCCATTCATGTTTTTCTTACACTTGGTTCATTAGATATGAAGACAGGCACAAAAGCGCACAGTGGAAATTAAAAGAAATGTCATTTGTCTGAGATATGTGTTTTAAAAGAGCCGGCCGTCAATCGTAATGTGCGCTTCAGAAGGGCCATTATGAAGTGTGAGATGTATCTGCCATCAGCGGAGAGAGCGCCGGAGAAGACAGGTGCTATAAAGAAAAGCGCAGATGCTTTGACTCTGATGTATAACAGCATAGCTAGCAGACATAAATTATAGGCCATGTTAGGCTTGTTTAGGTCTGTCTCGAATACGGGACATAAAACACACGCTTGATTGGAATGCTACTTCAGCTCTCTGTCAAAGCTGACAGTACTTAGAAACTGATGAAAAAGAAGCGATGTGCTGAAGGGTGGATCAGGATGCTCTGAAGAAAAGGGTGTGTGCCCTCACATCAATATATTGTGTGTTTGCATGTGTGTCCTGGTAAACCCTTGGGCACCGAATATAAAGATAGCAATACCAGTCATTTTTGACCGCCTGGGGACATTTTTTTCTGGTCCCTATGAGGAAAACAGTCATCATACTAAATGATAAAATGTAAAAATGCAGAAAGGTTTGTGTGAGTGTTAGGTTACACCATACAATATGCCGTTTGTAGAGCCTAAAAGTCATTATGTACAATATTTTATTTGGATTAATGTTGAATATTATCGTGTGCCCATAATAAACATTAGCTTATTATAATACGTACAAACAATAATAATTATATATACAGTATATACATGATATCTAAATACTGCATATCCAGACCTGGAAAAAAGAACAGATCACTCCAAATGTGCTTTTAATCATGATTTCTACATGTATTGCAGCTATTACATTTACTTTTTTCTGACAAATCTGCTTCGACAGCATTGAGTTGACTCCACAAGTGTGTGTAAAACCTAATGATGCGTTTAATTCCAGTGTCGCTTGAGAATTTTATAATCAGCTACGATATTTGTACATGGCATGATGTGACAAATTTCCTTTTGGTAAGCTAGAAATAATGCAAAATAGTTCTCGCTGTTTTTTGTTTTATTTGAACTTATTAATTATTACATTCATTTTCCAAGTTTAAATGAGATTTTCAATCACAGATTGTCAATGTGGTCTCAGACCAACTGTGTGTATATTTCTTTATATATACTGTGAGATGTTTTATAAATCGTGTTGTAATTATTTGCAACATTTCTAAGACAGAACGTTTTTATATATAACACCTTTGAATTCACCTTGTTACAACAACCATGTGAAATAAGGTGACATTTTTAATTTAGTAATCATTAGCAGTGTGTATTTGTATTCTTCATTATCTTATTGAACCTGTGAAGTGAGATGTGTTCAGCTCAGGTGTATGTCAGTGAAACAGCACCTCATGGTGGCAAGTGGTTTGTTTATCACATTCAGGTCTCATATCACATAGTGGCATATGTACAGCGAGCTGCGTAAACACTGTAAGAACATCCCTGTAGCTTATCATCACATACAACAGACACTAAACCTGCTTAAACTCCCTGAATCCCGGACTCATTTTGCATTACTGGCTCTGTTTGGAAGGATTCATCCACACTTAAGGATATAAAGGATTAGTTTGTGTACAGTAAATGTGTGCTGAGCGTTCAGAACGGTCTATGATGATGAAAAGCGTCTTTGTTTACTCTTTCAGAGGTGTCGGGCCAGGCAATTTACACCAGGTCTCAAATCTATCAAAATGGCAGCTTGTGCAGGAGCTCCCTGGAGACTGAAGTGTGTTACTTTTGCACTTTATTTAGTTTAGCACGTTCTGTGATTAAAATGTCAAAAATAAAATCATGTCAGCAGGCTGTTGAGTAGCCCGGTTGAACTCTTGACATGCTTTTACCAACAATGCCAAAGTGTCGCTCAAAACATACACGATATAACACGCTGCAAAACATGATGGGTTATACATGAACCTGTGCAGTGCTGTATCAAACCCACAGTGTGTTCGGTCCATATTTTACCCAGTTTGGGCTAAAAATAATAACCCAGTGTAGCCTCCTTAAAAAGACTATTTCATACAATTATCATTTCATACAAAAACAAGATTGAGTAGGTAACTCGGTTTGGTTTTCAGACATTTCCTCTTTAAAGAGATGTGGTGTTTTTGCACATATTAATAACCAGCGGATAATGAGTAGAAGAAATTAATGGGATGTTAAAATGCAGAATTAGGTCAAGTGGAGTTGGGGGATTGTTCATTTCTCCAAAAGCATAAATTCAGTCCTAATCACCCCCCAGTTACACATATTAAAGCATTGGTCTTGTAGCTGAGCAGAAAGAATTAGATGATGACTCTGAATCCTGCTGATTTGAATCCCAGCTCTACTAAAATATAAGTGTCACCTCATGCTTCTGTATGATCATTACTGTGCTGTGAAACTTTAAACTAGAATTTAAAGAATCTAAATTAAAATAAACGTGAGTTAACATTCAATATTGCAAAAGAACTAGAAGAGATAAATGCACACACTAACCGCACATTATGTACAGTTTTACATGCGACGAGTCGCTGTTGTTTGGCAATTGTAAACAAGGTAATGGACTACATTACTTAGAAGAACTGTTTATTTCAGCATTTATAAAAGTAATACACCACTACACCTTGTCTTGTGTCTAAGAATATACTTACGGTAAATGCTTCCACTGAAAACACTAGTTGCTAGTTATCCGAAATATTTTTGGTGTAAACGAACCATAAGACAGTTCAGTCTTGCACATAATATTTGACAACTTATATTTTGTATCAGATGACAAATGAGTTGAGTTGATAAGCAATGTTCTGTGTCAATATCATAGGCAGCCTACAGATTTTGGCCCGTAGAGAATGTAAAACAGACTGCTGTGTCAAAGCCTCGGGAGGCCGACGCGTTCCCAACTCCATACTCCCGGGTGAACACAGCTGTTTGATGGATTACGAGCGAACCACAGTTGTTTTGATTAACAGCCAGCACCCAGCCTGCCACTGAAGTATCTGCTGTAATTTCTTGCTTTTTACTTGTCAGCAGATTGGGAGTGGGTAATTTTGACCAGTGCACTTGTCACTAGTCCCCCGGGGATATAAGCAGTAATCACATCTCGATTAGGGGGCTGCACGCTGCAAATTACTTCATGTTGGTGTTGTGACAGTGTTAATTTACACACAGTGAAAGATGGAAATAGGAAGATGTTCGAGTAATGGGCCAAATGCAAGATACAGGCCAGCAATCTCCTAAATTAGTAGTGTAATTAAAACATATTTGTATTCACGGGCCACTGGTGCCTTACGGTCGGTACAACCTGCAATTGTCAGAAGGCGTTTAAATTGTTTTCCAAAAGGTCATACATTTCCATTCATTTAATAAATTGGTCATTGAGTCATCGATAGAAGTTGTTAAGAAATTACGAAAGCACTTAGTAGTTGTCAATTAATATATTAACAATAAATGAAGAAACAGAACATACCATGCGGGCCATCCCACAAACTCACAAAATAATATTGATGACTCAATATAATAATATGCAACCTATGTATCATATTATGTTACATAACAACATAGTGGTTGTCACTATGCACAGTTTATTTTTCCTCTTCTGTACAGTACATTCATCAAACACTTCCTATACTGTACATGCCGTCCAATTGTCACCTTCTTACACTAAACATATATATCAAAGTACAGTACGAAAGCCCATGGGGTTGTCTAGTGGTTCACATCTAGGGCTTTCTCTTAGCACCATACCAGTCCTGTAATGTCACCAGGCTGTTTATTTGATCACCACAAGCATGTGTTGATTTCTCTCACATACACTCGTGTCACGGTGATCTTTCACCTTTTAAAAGTATTAATTCAAGTCTTAACACAGGATCTTGTGACAATAATCGGACACCACACCAATGCAGCAGTATGACTGCCGGATCAAGTCAACATAGTTAACATGTTTGCAAGAGTCTGGCTAAACCCCGGAGGTTTCACAGTCAACCAAGACAGCCCGGCAATGAACTTGACCCCTAAGATGAGAAAAGACATGAAAAAGATTGAATATCAGGATTGTCTAATGGAGAGAGTAACATAAGGGTATAAGAAAAACTCATTGCGGTGAGGCAAGTAGCATATCAGTCAGCTTCAGCGTCTCCTATTCCAATGAAAAATGAAACGTATTGACTGCAGCTGTAAATAGACACATCTCACTTATCAGCGTCCCACATGATGTACAGAACATACCATGCGGGCCATCCCACAAACTCACATGCTCCTCCCACTGATGATTACACTTCCAGGTGGGCATGAATTTGGACTAATGCATGACTGACGTGCTGAAGGCGTAATATATTTAGATCTGTAACTAATGCATGTTTGCAGTCATTTATATGATACACGTGGTTTGTCAGGCTTATTAAGAATGTGACAGGCTTTTTTGGCTGTGTTCAAGGTTGGTGTCAGTTGCAACATGAAGATCAGAGGAATATCATCATTATACAACTGTTCCTTCTATACCCACAATCTCCCCCCAAAGGATATTCTTATTAACTTTTACCATGATTTAATATTAAACATTTTGTGTTTTAAACCTATATTAACATATTTATTAGTTTATCCATGATATTTGTAGTCAAACTATATTAATATAAATAATAATTCATTTACAGTACCAAAAAAAACATGATTATTTTACTTTTACTAAAATAAAACTGTTAATCGTTAATTTTTCTAAAGTTTCTTATAACAGCATGATTTATATGGATGTTATTTATATGTGTTGAATATGTGATCAAGTGTACACTGTTTTTCTTTAAGAAGTTGTTTAATTGTGCAGTTACTTGATTAAAACTGCAGTGCATTTAGATACAGCTGACAAGAGACAAGCCTTAAAATAGTAAATATAACTGATAACATTTGTGTATGTAAACAAAAATGTTTCCAATGTTTCTACAGCACATTTAATACGGTTTCTGTTCAGATCTGACTCAATACTGCTGCCTTGCTGCGCGTTTGTTTGAAGTGCAGCGCTGCGCAGACCAATCAAAGATCTCGCGTGAGCTGCTGTTATTTCTCGCGATATTTCGCAGTCACAGCTGCGTGTGTGAAATGTGGTCAAAATGAAATGTCTAAAAACAGACAATGGCCTGTTTCGTCATCTATTGTGTATTATAATCGATGTTAAACTATCGATGTTCAAAATAATATTTACTGTAAAAAAAGTGTTGAGTGTCGCGCGGGTGTTACGTCATCAAAGCAAGTTTAAAGTAAACTCCCTCAACATGTGAAGAGGGACTTTTAAATGTTTCTGGAGCATCAGGGAAATCCAGACTGTGGAGAATTATGACACAAATGAAAGACTGAACGACAAGGAGTCTGTGATCGATCGAAGAATGGAGTTTAACGCAGGTGAGTGGATGTTAGATATTCATTTATCAATGTTTATATTGATGATAATCTGTAGAATGCGCGTGACTTCTTCCGCTCGTTCATGATGGTCGGGAAGATGATCACGCACCTACTGAAGCATAAATGTCATGGAAAATCACAAATATGTAGTCCTTTATTATATATTTTTAATATTGGTTTACGTATCAACCTTCCATTACAAAAACAACCATGGTTTTAGTAACTTTAGTTTTACTATGGTATTTACCACCATATTTACTGCATAAAACATGGTTTACTATAGTAAAATCATGGTTATTTTTTTCTAAGGGTTAGCTCACTGTATCCTCATTTATTAATTTATTTTTAATATTGTTTACATATCAACCTTCCATTACAAAAACAACCATGGTTTTAGTAACTTTAGTTTTACTATGGTATTTACCACATCAAAATAATGTAGGACACTTTAGTATTTACTATAGTAATTATTTGTAGTAAACATTGGGCTGTAGCAACAGATGGTTCAATATATTGGTGATAAATACATTTCAAGTTTTGACTGAAAATTTAACTGAAATGTACTACAGTATACCACAATTTTCTACAGTTTACTGTAAGTATACTACAGTATTTTTTACTGTATCATATAGGGTTTGTAGTAAAACCATAGTACCCACAAATTTACCATTGTCTGTCTATAGTAACCATAGTTGAACCATGATATTTGTAGTAAAACTATGAAAAGTTCAAATGATAATCAGTCTGCATATAATGTGGTTTACTATAGTAAAATCATGGTTATTTTTTTCTAAGGGTTAGCTCACTGTATCCTCATTTATTAATTTACTTTTAAAAGGAAGATGTTCTTACATATGTTTTAAAGTCTGAGAAATGGGTCTGACACATGCAGTAGTTTGATCCACATCATGAAATGTGTGAAAAACTGTATTTTTAATGGCCCTGCCAGCAACATTTTACCATATTTTTGCTTAATATGTAGGACGGTATGATGATAAGTAACATTTCAAAGGTGACCTGTTTTCTACTTTGGTTTAATTTAAATATTTATGGCGGATTCAAGAGACCGCTTACAGAACAGCAGAAAATCACTTGGCAAATGTGAAAGAAACAGTCATAGACTAATGATTGATTTTGGGAAGACTTGAATTATTTCCACACACGTTGTAGTTTCATATGAATCAGGCTTTGACCTGCTGGAGGCCTTCTAATATTCTCGCTCTGGTTATCATTTAGCCATGGGAGACCTGCTTAATAGACTCTTGAACTTGATTTCCAACATAAACACCGCTGAGAAACTGAGACAGACTTGAGAGCCAAACCTAAAACAATTTTGACTAATATCATCTTTCTCAACACAAAATTGCAGCAATTTCACATGCTTCGGTTTGAACAAATGAGTAAGCAATTAATCCAGTATGAGGGAGGTGAATAATAGTTTTGGTTTGGAAATGAATTGCTGAAGAAAATGTTTATTTTTGTTTAGAATATGTGATTGTGCTTAAAGTTGATGCTGGTTTGTTTTAGATAATCAGATAAAGACAGCAGTACTGTCGTGTTTCGTTCAGAAATATTTGCATGTGTGACATGATGTATTTATAACTGCAAGAGACGGCGATTCTGAAAGTTTACTCTCACTTGCTGAAATTCACAGATAAGCTGTTGACGTTTCGTCACGCACATATGCTATTTTCTCCCCAAATGCTGTCCATGCTGTATGCATTTACAATACTGTTGTGACTTATTAAAGTGACACACAAAAATGTTTATTAGGAAATATTACATTATTTCTTTAATGCTTTCTATGGGAGACAGAGGGGTTCCATCCTGAATGGTTTTCCCGTTGAGTGTTAAGCTGCCAATTTATACATAAAAATCCTTATTTAGAGTGGCATAAACAGAAAACCCCTAGAGGAAAATTTGTGCTTCTCAGGTTGCTCTTTCATCGCTCAGGAGGACTAATGGAAATCCAGGGAGTTCAGAAAATAGAAGCAAATGAGATAATTGATGTGGAGTATGAGTACAGAGCTATTAAAATGTATTATAGTAGTACAGCTCATATAATTTGCCTTGAAACAGTTTGCTTAGAAATAATAGGGTTTATATTCTAATCCGATTTTTTTAGTATGTTGGTATCTTAAGAAACTTTTAGAGAAGGTTTTTTATTTTATTTTATCTGGTCTGTTTCTGCAAGGTTTTTTATCTGATCTACTTCTAAAAATTGCTGGCTTGTTTCAACCCATGGAAGGGTAAAATATGGATAAACCCAAACGTTGGTTTAAATGAAATGGAAATGCCTAAATTGTACAGCTCTGCATACAACATAAAATGGAAATGAAACCCAATTAACCTTTGATGGGTTGTTTCAACCTACTGTTTGGTCAAATATAGGTATTTTCTATGCTAATTTAAACCAACTTTTGGGTTTAACCCTATTATACAAAGAGAACATGAACATTTGTATTCTATTAAGCCCGTTGGTTATTATCACATATAGGCTACAATGATGACAATGTGCCTTCAATCACAGCACTGTGGGGTGTCAATAAATCCAGATTACCTTAAGTCAGTGTGTATGTGACAGACTTTCCCACCTTCCAGTAACCTCTCCACAGCCAGTCATTTAATGAGGTCTTCTCCGAAAATAACCTCAGATTTACATGCTGTCTGGGGTTGTGCTCTGTGCTTGCTGTTTTCGAATAGCTGCTGTGAAGGAGCTATAAATCAGATGTCCTGTGTTAGGGCTCGAATGGGTGACCTTTTGTCACTTAAAAGGCTTTGGTAGTGATCTCGTCCCAACCGTTGCTTATAACTCACGTCCGGAGACAGCTACAAACTAGAAAACCAATTGCTTCCTTTAAAGCCAAAAGTGCATTGTAACCTTGTTGTAAAATAAAAGGTGTATGTATAGTTGTTCCCTGCAAGTCTTTGATTTTCTGGGCCATTGGAGCAAAATAAAACAAAACAAAAAGCCTTGGAAGTGCAGCACAACTCTTGGAAGCTTAATTGAGTATTCATAACTCTGCTTTCAGATATATTTAAGTCACTTACATGTGATTACAGCTTGTGATGGAAAGCATGCTTATATCTCTTTTTTCACAGCCTTGATAATGGTGCCAAAGGAGTAAAAGTGTAAATTATGAGTGAGAGGATGTGACGGAGAGGATATGCGTATATGAGATCCATAAAATTGGGTTTCTATAGATTGTAAGATGAGTCACTGTATGCAAATGTCTGAGCATTCTTTAGCCTCAAGTTTAGCATATCATTCACTGACTGTAAATATTTTCTGTAATATTATTGAATGTACGTTTAACAGGATTACATGACGGGGCTTAGAGATCCAATTTTTTTGGAAATGAGAAAAGCATTGAAGTTTTGAACAGAATGATTTAGTTTTATGGATCTAGAATAAAGCTGTTGAAATGCACCTGAAGAATGAGATGAGAATATAATTTAAAAAGTAGTAAGTCATGACTAATACTTGAATTACACTTATAGCCTGCTTTCTCTAACACCATCATCTCATGTGTTCTCATTTATATTCTTGGTTCATAAATGATACTTGTAACTTTCCTAACCCTAATATTCTGTTTGTGTTCTGGGAGACCCCCAGGGCCCTTTAAATATAAAACATATTTAACATTGAAGAATCCTTGCAGTCTCTGTGACCCCAAACATAAAGACTGTAGCAAATCTCAAATGAACACAGGGATTAAATATGTGCAACCTTTCAGTGACTTGATTTTCTGCTTTTTTTGGATATAAATGCACAAGACTAATCGCCCCATTTGCATATCGACGATTGGCTAACACATTGAAATCAGGGTTTTCACTTCCTTCCTCATTTGCATATGCAGCACAGATTAACACCCTGGGAAAAAATAATTGACTTTTTCACTTCCTTCAGATGTTGTAAATAATTAACAAGTGAGAAGGCGATGGAGAATAATGCATGAATGACATAATTACACAAAAGTTATATTCTGTGTTTAATAGTTTTTGTATATTATGCTGTGCTGTCTAAATGCTCTCTCATTCGTTTTGAATAAAAGCATCTGCAAAATGAATTGTTATTGTATATTAATGTCATGTTTTTTTTATTAATGCAATGCAGCTTGCCTGATATTTTTCTATTTAAAGTGTTTGTTATTCAGTAAGAAAAAATTCTTCAAATGCTTTTTTCAAACTGCTTCTCAGAATGTTTTCATAATTAGCAAACGTAATTTAATTGAAGGAATTTCATGTATCTACATTTTGTGTTTGACTTTGCAAAGTAATGTGGCTTTCATATTAACATCATTCATTTCTTTTAGAATTTAACATAATCTTAATGAATTATGTTTATTTTTTCCATAAAAAATATTTGAACATCATTAAAACAAGATAAATTGCCTTGAGAAACAAAAATGTTTAGGATATGAAGGCTTGGTTTCACAGAAATAAAAGAAAAACCTGCCAGTTCCTCGAGATAAAATGGATGTTTTGCATATTCAGGATGCATTTTCTAAAAATGTGCTTTTAACTAGAAAACAAGACTATGATTATATCTGTGATATCATTTTTATATGAACAGAATAACAAAGAAAAATAGACAGCAATTTAGAAGAGTTCCTTTCTGATTTTATTACACAGTTTGTCACATTGGCGCATTAGCATTACAGTCTTAAAACTGACATTCATTGCTTGGCAATGCTTTGATTCTCTGAACATTGTTCATTTACTACCAGCTGTGTGTGCTCAGATTGTTTATGAAAGGAAACTTGTTAAAGCACAGCATCACTGAAAGTGCAAATATTTACAGGGGAGTTTTAAGACGGCTCTGTTTTCAGGCCATCAGTTTCATTGCCATACATTTAAATGATGATGTGAAGGTGCCGTACTCCATGTGGAAACTAACATGTTGTTATGCAAGCCAATAGGGCCTTTTCTTTAAATGGCACATGGGCAATTCTAGTGTTATGGACAATGATATTTACAGTCAAAACTTAGAAATATAATTCTCACAGAATATATTTATTACCAATATACTTAATAATCTGTTTATATTTCACTAAAGCGTTGTTGTTAGAGTCCAGACGTCAGGAAAATATCAGTCTATACACAAGTTATCTATTTATAAAAATGAAAACATACACAAGTTATGGATGTGACAAAAAAGAACACACATTTTTGAGAAGCAACATACTTTGTAGAATTTCTGTTTGTAGAATTAAATACACAAACCAGAAGCAATAACACCCAACAAAAGGAGAAGAGACGACTCCTCAAAGAACATCAAATAGTTATTTTTATTTAAACATAAATGTGGAAGATTTATGGACATTTCGTGAGATGGAGTCCTTGAACAGCATGTTGTCACACGTGACGTCAGAATTGTACTTTATTTCACATAAATTATAGTTACATGTTTTTCTCAAGACAAAAGAATAACTGTATTTACACAAATAATACTGTATTGCATGTATATTTCTCAATGTTTAATGACCAGTACCAATGGTTCTGTGTTTTGTGCTAGACGTCCCTGCTTTAATCTTAAAAGTGAAGCTGCTCTCCTCAATCTTTTGTTTTCCAGCTTCCTTCTGTCCAACGGTGACTGTTGAGATTTGATTCTCACGCTCGCAAAAGGTGCAAACATTCAAGGAAGGCGACACACTATATTAAGCACTAAGGGAAAGTAAACTTGAGAAATATCTACTGTATGCTATTTAGTATTGCTCTATTATATTACGTTTCCCAGACGTCAAAACAATAATTAACACCAACATTCATCCAGATGTTCCTTACATCATGATCCTGTTCTCCTGGTCTCTTTGTACAGGGTCTATACAAGGGTGTGTATACTTAACATGACGTGTTGTTGCTAGTGATCGCTCCCTGGTAATGACAATAAATCACTCATCGAGAGAGAATCTGATTCTTCCCTGCATAACTTTGCTCAGTGCACAATGTCACCGTTTGACAGGCTTCCATTTGTAGACCAAGTTGCAAGGCCACGGTGCAGTTTAATGAGCTGGTAATAAAAACAGTGACCTTTGTCGTTCGCGGCTCCAAAAGGATTAGCTGTCTTTCCCCGTACTGCAGGTTAGCCTTTACGTGCTTGGGATAAACATTTATCGAGTTGCTCTGAATATCCAGCAAGTCATTTCAATAGAAATTCAAGTATTGGGTACAATTCCAAGCACACAGGAAGTGACCTCAGAGAATATAAAGGTGAAACACAGGAATTTATTTGTGTTATAACATGGCCGTTCATTCCGGCACAGGTGCATTCAGTGGTTTATGTCAATTGGTTGCTTTTCAGTGACTGTTAAGTGAAAAACATTATCACATTCTGTGCTTTTTGCTTATACCAGCAGGAGATAACTGCCCAGCAAACCAGCAAAACGTTGACCATTCGTCCCATGGACCCTACATACGCATAGATTCATTAGGTATGCATCAGGCTTTATTAGCCTTTATTTCATTGACAGTAAATGTGTTTTCTCATAATGGATTTTGCTGCAGGACTTATTTATAATGTAGAAACATGCTGCGATCGGTTCTTAACTGCTGCTGCGGTTATCACATCACTGATGATATATTACAAATCTGCTCGATGAAATAGGACTTTGTAATGGAGTCCAGAACAGGAGGACTATGTTTTAAAGCCTGTAATTGTTTTGACCGAGCACCCAGTGCATGTAGTGGTGCTTGTAATGGTAAATTGCAGTCAGAACACTTTGACTTTGGCTGTTTTAGATCACTGCATGCTCTCCATGTAGCTGGAGGAACGTAAAACGTTTCATTTTATCGGTGACATTGAATATCACACACAGTTTTTGCCAAGTGGGTCGAATCGCAAACGATTTCTTTATTGTTTTGTTTTGCAGGGAAATGACATCAAAGTTTTCTGTTACTGCTGAGATGTAATAACATTTTCTGCGTTTCTGTTTATGATCTAGTTATTTTAGATTTGTGCGGTTAGTTAATGCTGTTTATATGCATTGTGGTTTAGCAAAAGCTTAGGATAAAGCAACGGGCAATGCACCGTTTGGTAATAATTACGCTAGCTGAACATTGTTAATCGGAAAGTCTTTAATGCTTTATGAGGATTAAGAGACTTCCTACTTCTCAGATCTCAGTTGTTGTATTATCAACTAGGAAAAATGATCATATTAGGATTTTATTAAGCATAAATCAGATAATTCTATTTTTTAAAGCAATTGTATGAATTTTTATTTATAGTATTATTAAATCTGATGTTTGAATGCAGACTTAAGCAAATCTAAATATTTTTGTGACATTCTTGTTTTTTGAAACTAGGAGATTTCTCAGGAGAGGATCTCCGAGACATAAGTAATATTTATAATATTGTAGTCTAGAAAACCACAGAGAAGTTCCCCATTGTGTACTTGTCGTTCCTATAAAAAGTGTTCCCAGTTTACATAACCACATCATTAATCTTTATGTGTACACGTCTCTGATAATATTAGGCTGAACTAGATCGTTTCAAAAGTCATTGTATGTTATATGAGGTGTCAATAGCAAGGAGTTGTTAAAACGTCCCACAGACCCTCCCTTTGAAAAAGCAAACCTTATTTTGGTGGAAGCCAAGGTTGAGTGCATAGGGGATAGTATTAGAGACACACACACACACACACACGGCTCAAAGGATTTATTACCTTGGACAACTTGGAGGCAGCACTCAAATATCAGAAGAGGCCAGAGCACAACCTGAGAGAAGCCGAGGAACACAGATCTGTGTGCAGGTAGGGAGTTTCACAGCTTTTTTATTATCGTAGTTGTTGTGATGGAAGTCGAGTTTTGTTTGTCATTTCATCCATATAGAAATATACTGTGAGAGGAGATTTACTAGATCTGCCGCACAAATTACAGACAGCACAACCCACATGCTATAAGAGAAACATATGTTATTATGTAAACCCACACGCTATATAAAAAATCAAGCAGTAAATTGGAAAGTACACTGTATACATAGAAAACCGAGCAATTCATGTAGTACCCAAAAAAAGAATAGGAGCGAGCATACCCTCATACCATCCAGTGTGTGTCATGTGTCAACACTTGCATGTTGCTTTACAATGTACAAACAAAGAATGTTGTGAAGAAAAGCTAACCCTCCGTTGGGTGCGCTGACCCAAGCGTCTGCTTCCACTTAATTATAGCGCCTGTGAAGCTCTTACAATCCAACGCTGACAACATTATCTTAAGTCCTGACACTAAACTTGTTAAAATAATCTATTTCTGGTTTACAGACTGTCTTCTAGTCTGTAGAAGTTTATGAGCAATATTGGAAGTCAACCATGTTTGAAACGTATTTTGTTACAGTCGATCTCGGATAGCCTGGTGGCCTCAAAAAACTTTGGAGTTGGTGTCGCCTCAAGCCGTCAGTTTGAGTTTCAGGGTGAGGAATCTTTGAGATGAGAGCCGGCGGTCAGGTGGCGTGAAGTCGGATCAGAACGGTTGCACGGAGGTTCTAACTATAGATTAGGGTATCGGATCAAATGATGCGAACGTACGTGATGGATGTTTTATTCGTGGATGGATCCATGTCTGTAACGTTGTGCTTGTGTTATTAATTTGTGTAATGTTAAACATCGGTTTTACTGACGAATAGCATAATAGATCCTCAATGATTAGTGAACTCATTAATGTTTTGGTGCTTTGGGGTTTTTCAATTATAATGAGAACAAGTCATGCAAAAAACTATTGTTACAATGGCTGTGGAGGAAGCGTATAATTACATCTGGTGATATTCAATGATTGTGTTCCTGAAATTTAAGCAGAGCTTTACCTTGACAGCAACTTTACATGAATTTAACTTTAAAGTTGTCTTCCGAGTACCACTTTTTGTTTTTATTTCACTCTTTATGAACGTTTCACTAGGGATATGTGAGATTCTGGTGAGCCTATCCGAGGGGGGTCGCTTATCTGACCGATGTTGACAAGACCGAAGGCGAGAAGATTTTATCACCAATCAGAGAAATGAGTTGATGGACTGAACAAAATTGGCTTCGCCTATTACGGAGGGTGATTTTCTCTCACTTAAACACTCTCTGGAATCACATCATCGGTTCTTTAAATAAAGTACTGACAAGCAGGCTGATTTATATGGTGGCCATTTCCTCACCTAAAACACATGCTGATCTGATCCAGGACCTCCGGGGCTCGTTGCCAGCTTTTCCTAAGAAGTAAAGTGGACCGACCGTCGCCATCGATATTGCTTTTAATTCGTGCATAGCTGGCGGTCTGTTTAAGGAACTTAGCTTGATAAGGTTATCACAAAAATAATCACTGCTGAGGATCACACTTTTAATAAAATTTTCTTTTAAAGCATTTGGAAGCGTAATGGGCAAATTCCTGTAAAACGAGTAAATTTTATGGAAAGAGAATGTAATTGGACATATTTCCGTTCTAAGGGTGGAGATGTAAAGTTCTCTTGGCGTAGCCTTGAGCAGACCTAAGAATCGCCGTTAACATAAATGTCACCTTATAATGCTAATGTATCGCACGCTAATGATACGTGCGCTGTTACCCTGTAAGTGGCTCTCTCGCTGAACTTTACCAGTTTCAGGAAATGTAAATAACCAGCGGGGGCTGTGCAGAGCTGGCACGATAGCCTATCATTTGACAAATGACTGTGTCCGACTAAACATGTCAGAAGAGCAATTATGCGAGAGGAAAAAAGGTTAGCGGTATAGTTTCAAACTTGAGCATGTCATTAGACTTGCTTTTCATATTGTCGTGTGAAGTGGTAGTTTACTCATACGCTGTTATTATACGGCCCAGCCGGCCTCTGGCACTTAATTATGTTATGAAGCATGGCTGCTGTTTCCTCGCCACCATCAAAACGCTGTCTTTTATGCACCGCTTCTCTTTATCAGAGACACAGGTCGAAACTCGGGTAATCCTTGCAAAAAAATGTCGTCATCATTTACTCATTTACTGTATCATTTATCGTACGTTTTTCCTTCTTTCGTAAAACACAAAAGAAGTTATTTGCAGAAAGTATTTCGTGCTCCGTACAATGAAAGTGAATGGAGACTACAACTGCCAAGCAAGATTTTGCTTACAGTTTGTCTCTTGTCCCCATCCACTTTTATTGTATGAAAGAGTATGAATTTTTTTTTTAATATAATATGTAATATGGTTTGTACTTGAGGCTAAATGATCAAAGATTTTTTATTTTTTGGTGAACTGTACCTTTAAGTGCAGAATGCCTAACATAGCAATAAGATGATGTGATGAAATGCTTATTTTTTCCTCTACAGAAGCATGTGACATTGTGCTGGGTGGTGTAAGGCTCAGGTTGCATGTAAACTGAAGAAGACCCTCGGCTTGGCAGGTCTAAGTGTCGGGATGTTTAGCTCAGCAGGCCTGCGTGGCTCATTTTCAGAAATGAACAGAAGCCAAGACGCGTGGCTGTTAAGGACAAACTCAAATGTGTGATACTGTACACCCAAGATAACAACACCCAAGATTTTTCTGTGTAATATTTCAGTTCCATAATGAATGAAATAGGCATTCAAAACTGTTTATCATAAAATCAAACATTGCAATTTACTTGTTTTAACTGCAATACAATAATATCCCAAAGAGTTTTAATAAAATTCTAAAAATGTTTATTTATTTACTTGCTTTCATCATACTCATCATAGCCTTTCTAAGGTTCTTACAAATCTAGCAGATCGAAATTAATAACGTGACACGATCTCAGTGGGAAAATTGGCCATTTTGGTTTCTAAACGTCTCCTGAAATTTAATGGTTTCATACGTTTGACAGCCAATAATTTGCCCTACCAGGTTGTGAGTGAACCTGTATTTACTATTTTCTGTGTTGTGTTTTCTTTTACTTTCGTTTTTTTGTGCGTTCCTGGATGTTGGCATCTGGTTAATTTAGCTTTTGTTGCTTCTACCAAGTGAAAGATGAATTGGTGGCATTAAACAGTAGAGTTTGAGGTCAACAACAGTTCTGTGATTTGTTTTCTCCTCCATTTAAGTTAATAAGCCTGTTGTTTTCCTTTTCCTATTATGCAGAATTATACACTATAGTTAATTCTTAAGGGTATTTTTTGCATATTAAGCCAAAAATTGCATTTTGCTTTGCTGTGTGTAACGGTATCAATAAAGAACCGGCAGTGTAATAGATTCATTGTTTCTTTATGCAGCACATGCATTCACTTGTTAAAATCAAAGCTGCAAAACATTAGCATAATTCTACTGAAAGTAGCAATATTGCTGTCGATGTATGACTGTTCATAATGCAATCATTAAATGACAGAAATGACAAGCCGAATCATGCATAATGATGTGTGCATGCGGATGGATGACACTCAGACATCAGACTTTCAGAATTACCATGCCAGTAACGCTTGCATTTATAGCCCATTATGTTCCTCACGGTGTCTGTAAGAGGTCAATCATGAGACTATTGTGTACGAAACGTTCTGCGACGTGCCACTTGGTCAGTTGACTGATGTAGCACAGCACGGCATTGAAGAGAGAGTCGATGAATAATAGAACCTGAGATGGAGAACGCTATTAGTCATTGATAAGAGAATCTTCAAAGGCCCTAGAGCTCTGGTGAACTGCCTAGAGAGGGTTTTAGGGTATAGTGTGCTTCTGACGCGCAGGCTAATCCAAAACCTACAGTATAGGGGTTCAAAAAACCAAGACATCTTTCAAAACCTATTTACAGAATTTGAGTCAAAATTAATTCAGATTTCCTAGAATTTGGTGCAAAAGAAGATGGTGATTTGATTAGTGACGTGCTGTCCAAATATTATTTTTCTTCATTTTATTTCGTATTTGTTTATGTATGTAGATGTATGTTGTTTTATCTATGTAGACCGTTTCAAATCGGTCACTTGTTCCATTTTAGTTAGAACGTTCCCTAAGAAGGCATTTCCCTACATAGACAGCAGGAATCCAGACAGCTCACTAGTTGAAAAATCATTTGCTCAATGAAATATTAAAGCGCTCTTCTTTAAATGAAGTATGTCTCCCTAAAGGGACGGTTAAATCCAAATATGTCAAACTCTTATATTAGTTCTGCAGAAGTGCTAGTGAAGACTGACTGAATCTAATCTGTATATGTGAATGGATTTAAAAGGATGAATGATTCGTGCTGAGACAGTTTTGCTGACTGGGCTCAAAGCCTTTCTAATGGACCATAATGCACTGCGCTGTCATACCACATCACATCAGACGGGATCTCTCTGCTTCATCCTGTTTTTGTGCATGTTTTACTGTTTTTACATAAATTTTAGTGACAAGTCACTTACTGTAACTGTTACATTATTAAAATGCACAAACGCACGGTGTTCCCTATTTCATCTATCGATGGTCTAGAAGTAACAGTTGTATAATCCAGTTTTCTAAAATTAGCTTTTTTGTGATGTTAATCTAAGCAAATGTTTATTATTATGGACTCTTGGTTTTGTTTTTCTCATACCCAGAAAAGCTTCTGAAGTCTTGAGCCATTAGTCTGCATCAAGATGTGGAAAAAAGCGAAGGTTGCCGATCCGACTGCTGCCGGGCAGGGCGGTAAGAACAATATAATTGTCCTCTCTCCCATATAGCAGGCTGACACGGGCACCGAACCTTGTCCAAATGCTCCATTACTGAATTACTGGCACAACAAATCCAGTCGTGTTCTACGTGAAGAAAAAGTAAAAAAGCACAGTTTTTTTCTCTTATGTAATTCGTTCTTTTTTTACTTTTCTTTTCTACCGGTCACTTGTCTCGGGGGATGTAATTTAGTTCATCAGTTTTTATTGTATTCATAATGATTATTTGACACACTTGAAAGAACTCGTTTATAGAAGTTTTAACACGGTAAGCCCCGTGTTCAGACGTAATGCTGGATTTTTCCGATAAAATCTAATGACCTCCTCTCTATGGCAGAGTG
The DNA here is from genome assembly GCA_019155185.1 of Beaufortia kweichowensis. NCBI lineage: Eukaryota > Metazoa > Chordata > Actinopteri > Cypriniformes > Gastromyzontidae > Beaufortia > Beaufortia kweichowensis. The sequence goes on along the minus strand of CM032798.1, from coordinate 1,845,611 downwards.
AATAATGTCTGTCCCCGAGGGCCTGCTAGAGCAAGACGAGATAAAAGCGAGCGTTGAATCTAACCTAGCCATACAAATTTATTTAAACACATGAGTGATCAGGCAGATGTTGATTGTCGTAGGTTGTGGCTTGGTAACGGGCCACGCAGCACAAGATGCAAATGAAGAGGATGCTGTAAATATGGCTTATGCAACCGGGTCCTTTATCCAGAACCGCAAGCATTTGCTTTTATTCAGCATGAGCTTCTTTGAATTGTGTAACCATGGATGCAAAGGACAAACCGTCCACCATCTCCAGCCTTATTTTACAGGCTTTACCGTATTGTACAGGACAATGTTTAGAGAGGCGGAAAACTGGAGGGAAGGTGAGGGATTGAGATCAGATTTAAACCCGTATTCTCAGGAGCACAACTGTTCACGCATGTGTGCTTTTCACTTTTTCATTTTTCAGCCCGGTTGGACATCTTGACAATTCCACCCATGTTCCATTTTTTATGTTTTTATGTTTATTTTCATTTTTCTTCATTTTTAACTTTATTTCGTTATTTGCTTTGGGGAGGAGCATGGTACCTTGTTTAATTGTATATGCATGAATGTTTCTATGTTTATTTATAGATTTAGTGTGTTAGTGGGAAATATCAATATGTTTTTTCAAACAATTTATGCACTAAAGCCATTTAAGATATACTTATTAATATAAATTTCTTGTTTTGATTCATATGAACTCCTCCTTTTTTTAAACAATCATGGGTGATGATGTAAAACCGCTGTATAGACTTATGAAATACATCTTAAACTGTTCTCCTAGTTTGTTTCTTTTTGTTGTTTGTCCATCGTAATCTCACCTCCAACTCCTTAGTGAATGAAATAATGAAGTTTTATTGCTTTAACCTCCCGTGTCTCTTTTCCTGTCCTGTGTCTTTGGTTGTATTTGTGAGTAATTCTGTGTTCGTCCATTACCCTGTCAACTGAAACAGTTTGCCAGGATTTATAATTTCACGTTCTCCCTTCTTGTTTTTCCCGATCCTTTGTCCCTGTTGTACTGTAATGTTGTGTCTATACCAGGACTGGAAATTTTCCCAACGAGACGATATGCAGGTAACTAAATGATAACAGCCTGAACATCTGCATGCATTTATTGAAAGTCATGCAATAAAAAAGCCCACTATTGTTTCTTTCATAATGCATGCAAATGTTCACATTGTTGTCATTTAAAGATGCCATAAAGTCGTGTCTTGATGTATTTCCTATTAAAATATCATAATTGGATAGGACATTTTTTTTAATGTAATGTGTAAGTTTTATTGCACATTGTCGTATTTAGATTCAAGAAACCATTTTTTCATTGATGCATTTTCCACTAGTAACTTAAATAAAGAAATTGGTTCAGTTTTATTTCTTAATAGCAAATAAACTTCAGTTTCTGTGACGGTCATTAAAGGAAATTCACCCTGAATGGCAATATTTTGACCTGTTATATGAGAAAAAAAAGCTTAAAATGTGTCTGCAATTGTACCACAAACATTAGGAATATGAATAAAGATGTCAAAGCTAAAACTCGAATATGCACTAAAAATCTCAAAAGTTCAATTTTAGTTTTACTGGGTTTAAATCATCAAATCGCCAACAATTATTATTTAGCTTTCATTTCACTGAAAAACAAAACCATGTCATCAGTTTTGCTTCTTTGCTCTAAAATATGTAACAAATGTTTAAAGAAAATCTACACAGAAATGGAAATTTTTTGTTAGTGAAAATATAATAGGATGTCTATGATATATACATCAAATATATCATAAATTGTGCATCAACCAGCAGTTCTGTAATATGTTTTGAAGTGCACTCTTAAAAATAAAGGTTTTCTTAAAGGTCAATAAAAGATAGTTTTAGTTCCCCACAGAACCATTTAGTCAAACATTTCTTTTGTTTATATAGTTTGAGGAACTGTTTTTCACTGCAAAGCATATTTTGTATAACAGAAAGATTGTGTGGATGTTAAAGGTTCTTTATGGAACCATACAACCCGACAAAGAACCTTTAGGGAACCTTTATTCTCAGGAGAGTAAACAGTTGCGAGATGTGATTTGAAGACATTCGTTCAGTATATTTTATGTCTCTGTGCACCTGCTGATGTTTTTTCCTCTAATGTTGTAACACCAAACCCTGAATGTGGATTCTTGATCTCAGGGATCAAGAGGAGATCGAAGGTTCCCGGCGTTATGATAACGCAGTACATTGAGGAACTACCGGAGGGAAAAAGCACTCCTGACTTCACCCGTAAGCCCATCGCTTTAACCATTCAAGAAGGTAAGCACGTTAAAAGAGACGAACACTACAAAGGTGAAAATCTTTGAGTGAAGGTACGTGTGATCAGGAGCGACAGCAGAAAGCTGAAGGTTAATCTCATACGTGACATTAACAAGCCATGAGCACATAGAGAGGATTAACACGCCTGTGTTGTATGTTTGTCAGGTGATTGAGTTACCATGTTCACTGCTTTAACATGTGATCACGGTTATATATGTACACAGAGACCGAAACCAAATAGCATATATCCGGTTTCATGCCAAGCTTAGAAATGTGTTTTTTCTTTACAACCTTTTATGCTAATCGCTCATTTCTTGCTACTTTGCTTGTATTTGAATGAAGGGAATATTATTATCTTTTGACCTCGCTGATGCTTTTAATGCAGTACATCTCAGTAATGTTTCAAAGAAGATCACTGTTATTATTTTTACCATTAGTTTTAGAAGGAAGAAAAATATGGTTACATCCAAAAAAAAAGGTTTCCAAACAATCAGAATCGTGTTTAAGAATAAAAATAATAAAAAGTGGGGAAAAATTGATATACTTTATTTAATTAATAACCATATTTTGGTTATCCAGTTTAGTGAAATGGTTTCTGGGATGCTTTTTAAACAATACTGGGGTATTTTTCCTACAAAATAATGTACAAAATCAAACATGTAAACCATTTTAAAACCATGAGAAAGGTAAATATTTTCCAGTGTGTCCAAAATGTTTTACTGATTGTGTATCTGAACACATTCTGTGATGATGTAAAACACAATTGTGAACTGAAATCTGTGTTATAAGAAATTAAACTATTGAGTTTGACTGTAAATCTACAGTTAACAAACCAACACACAATGATTTCCCCTTAACAAGTACAACTTTTACAGGATCAGTATAATTTATTGTATTTGTGATTACTTTTACTGAACAAACTACATGTGTAAACTTCGATTGTCATTAAACAGGAAAGCTAGCTGTTTTTAAAGCCAAAGTGGTGGGAGATCCGACACCTACAGTAACGTGGGGCAGAGCCAAAGGAGAAATGAAAGACCCACAAAAGTTTCTGTGCAAATATGACCCAGCAAGTGGTGAACATACTTTGGAGGTATCTTCATGTTAAAATACTTGTATTCCGCTGTGAAACGATAACAAATAGATAACTTGCGTGTCATTTATTTTTGCAGATGCCTAAAGTTACGGGTAATGAGGCCGACACTTATAAATGCTACGCCAACAATGAATACGGAAAGGCCGTGTGTACTGTTGTTCTGAATGTCATTGAAGGTATACAATTTAAAACATGATGTCATACAATTTCGATACAATATTAGAAGTAGCATAAAAAATGTTTTTGTCGTCTTCTTTTTAGTCGGATTCAAAAAGGAGAAAGAACGGCAAAAAGCTGAAGTGGGTAAGATCATTGTGACACAATCACGGCTGATTTTCTTACGTTTATCGGTGCGGTTCATTATGTATGATGGAAAGCGACTGAATGGGATACTTTTGACATTGAATATGACAAACAAGCAATCATTTCTTCTGTTTGTTGACCGCGTTTTGAAGGTGTAGTCGATGACCCAACAGAGTTGAGAAAAAAGCTAAGAAAAAGGTAAGACTTTTTTATTATTTTATAAGATATTGATGTCATGAATTTCACTTTAGATTTGATTCATATGTCTGATTCATGTCACAGTTCATAAGTCCTTCACATATTACAGACTGCAAATTACTTGATGAGTGCAATTTTCTTTCCTTTCTATTAAGAGACAATTTCCTTTATATATTGAAGAGCTTTTCGTTTTATTATAAAATATTCTTTATGCCTTAAGCTACAGGCTTTGGTTATATCACAGACATGAAACATGATTTGCTGCTTGCTTGTTGGATATTAGGACAGGGACATTCTCATTCTAGAAAGGATATGATTGGACAAAAATCTGTGTGTCATCCTTTTTCTTCCAGGAGTTCGCTAGCATATAGTTGATATAAATAAAAGCCAGAACTTTTTATGTGTGGCCTTATAAATGTCAGTCATGATAACTACATTCATGGCCTAAAGCTTGTACTTGTCTCCCTAAATCTCCCCCAAGCGCTGGCAAAAAAGCTGAGAAAAAAGACGGCGACATTGATGACGCAGTATGGGAATTGTTGCTAAGCGCAGAAAAGAAAGATTACGAGAGCATTTGCGTGGAGTACGGTATCACTGATTTCCGCGGGATGCTAAAGAGACTGGTGGAGATGAAGAAGGAGAGAGAAGAGGAGCAGGCACAGGTAACCAGGTTTCTCCAATACATTTACTTCTCGTTTTGGGCACCCTGGACATTTTATATAATACAGATTTTCTGTTTATATCGCTGGTTTAGTTCATCCAACATCTGAGTAATCTAAAACCCATCGAGGTGAAGAACGAGGATGCCGCCACCTTTGAACTGGAAATGGAACTTAAAGACCCAAACAGTCGCATTTTCCTTTACAAGGTAAGACCGGTGGATCGATATTATGTTTAATTATTGACTCGTTAAAAAAAAAAAATTTTAAACACCAATCCAAAAAAATGTCTGTGGCTTGATTTTTGTTATAATTTGTATATAATTTATTGAATAATTTGTTATATGATTCAATAAAAATAAGAAAGCAAGTTGTCCAAGTCAATTTCACATCAGCTTATATGTACTGATATTTTTTGCTCTTGTGTCTGTGGTGTTATTGTGTTTTGGCAATTTTAATCCTTTATGTGGATGTATTCATGCATGTCACCAGTGTCAAAGACAAATTCCACTTTGTGACAAACAGAATAGATAAATAGATTAAATTTGTCCTTGAATTAAGTAAAGTTAGGTCTTCTGCTTTAAAGTCGTGTCATGTCCAAATCAAGGTTGGTCTTTTCCATTTTGTCTAGGATGGTGTCATGATTCCATTCAGCAAAGAAGCTGAAGGTGAAATGAAACATTGTTTGAAGCAAGTTGGCAAAAAATACATCTTTACAGTGAAAAATCTCAGTGCTGACGATGCTGGAATTTATCAAGTGGACGTTGAGGGCGTCAATATCTTTTCAACAGATTTCAAGAGTAAGTTTCAGAGCATTTTGAGCCAGATTCAAATGTGATTGTTCATATTCTCTAAAAATATTTCTCTAATTCAACATATTCAACCCATAGTTCCTCCCGTGGACTTTGCACTAAAGGTTCAAGAGGTGAAGGCCGAGGAGAGAGAAGATGCTGTCTTTGAATGTGTCTTAACTCAACCCATGAATACGATTGTTTGGACCTTAAAAAACGTCCCGCTGTCCAACAGTGAAAAATTTGAGATTACCGTTTCTGAAGACAAACTGATCCACAGGCTTAAAATCATTGATTGTATGCCTCTTGATACGGGAATCTACGCTGCCACAGCCGGAATTAAATCCTGCAGTGCTTGGCTTATTGTAGAAGGTAAGTACAAGAAGACAGTCTTCAAAATTCACTTTAAATGAACTGTGTGTGTTTTATGTTATGAAACAAAAACGTGAAAGTCTCTCTATATTTTAAACACTTTATGTTTATATTTGTGTCCAAACCAGCCGACAAAGATCCTGCATCAAAGGGCAAGAAGAAAGCCCGCAAAACCACTCAGGCAGGGGGTGGTGGAGTTGATTTGGAGAAGATCGCTGCCGAGCAGGCGGAGAAGCACAAGAAGGAGATGGCGGATGCGTTGGACGTCGCTAAGAAAACTCAGGCCGAACGTGAAGCAGCAGAAGCCGAAGCAAAAGCCAGAGCAGCGGCCGAAGCTGAAGCAGCTGCAGCGGCTGCGCAGGCAGCTGCGACTGCTGCAGCCGCAGCCGCAGCTGCTGCTAAAGCTGCAGAGGATGCTCTGAAAGCGGCTAAAGCCAAAGGCATGTCTGCAGCGCAAGCTAAAGCTGCTGCTGATAAAGCGGCACTGGCCGCGGCCGCTAAAGCCAAAGCGCAAGCTGAGGAGGAGGCAAGGAAGAAGGCGGAGCTTAAGGCCCTTAGTGACGGCCTGAGTGCAGAGCAGGCGGCTACGGCAGGGGCTGCAGCTGCTGCTGCGATGGCCAAGCAGGCGGCCGCTGCAGCTGCAGGCATTGGGGGGGCGGGAGCTGGAGGAGCAGGTGGAGCTGGAGGAGCAGGTGGAGCTGGAGGAGCAGGTGGAGCTGGAGGAGCAGGTGGCCCAGGAAGAGTCGGTGGTCCAGGTAGTGCTGGTGGTCCAGGTAGTGCTGGTGGTCCAGGTAGTGCTGGTGGTCCAGGTGGTGCTGGTGGTCCAGGTAGTGCTGGTGGTCCAGGTGGTGCTGGTGGTCCAGGTGGTGCTGGTGGTCCAGGTGGTGCTGGTGGTCCTGGAGGTGTCGGTGGGCCTGGAAGAGCTGCTGGGGCTAAAGGAGCTACAGGAGTCGAAGGAACTTCAGAAGCCGGTGGGGCTGGTGGAGCTGGAGGTGCAGGAGATGCTGGTGGAGCTGGAGGAGAGGGAGGAGCTGGAGGAGCTGGAGGAGGGAGGACCTGGAGGTGCAGGAGGAACCAGAGGTGATGGAGGAGCCGGTGGGGCAGGAGGAGCCGGTGACGCAGGACAAGCTGGAGGTGCAGGAGCTGGTGGTTCAGGAGGGGAAGGTGGTGATGGATCTGGAGGCGATGGAGGTGATGATGGAGACAAGAAGCGTCAAAGAGACGGACCTCTTGTGCCTGAGACTGTAATAGGTAAGATTTCATTACACCAAACTGCACTTTTGTCCTCTGATTAGAATGTTGGATTCAAACACGGAGGCACTTTCATCTATAATTAAAAAAATGTGGAAAACACCAGCAGTGATCGGTTCTCATAGAAAACAGCTGAAGATTTAGACCTTCTAAAGTCGTAAGGAATAACGTTTCTGGGTCCAAGCCTCTACTGTTTTGAACAAAATGATTTGTTGTTTGCCTTTTGGACCTGGAAGCGTTGGTGCGTGAGACTTAACAAACAGATTATTTTAGTTCCTTTACAAGACTTATCACAGGAACAAAGCTGTTTAGTCAACTTACAGTATAAGCCAACCCATCCTTATGTGCAGTAGAAAATTGTAAACCGTGTACGGTTTCGAGAATACACCAGTTTTAACATTCCCATTTGTGGCATGACTGTGTGTATTTCATATTGCAGAAAAAACAAACATCTCTTTAAGTAATGAAGACCTTAGACCTTGTTTACTTATGAATAGAAAACCGCTATTCTGAAAACCTGTTCAGTGGAATCCCAAAGGAACCTGTGACTCAAATTCATTTCTATAAACACAATAGAGGCTCTATTGCTCACAAAAACCATCGTTGAAAGCAAATCAAGTGCAGAAAAGTAAATCGTGCAAATGGGACACACACACAAATACAGTCACAGGCGTCACACATCATATGTGGATTAATTTACAGTTTACACCAAAAATCATGCTAGGAAACTCAAACACATCCAGCACAGCTCCAGATGTGAGCGGGGACGGGACCGCTGTGGGTTGTTCTCGTGTCAGACAGGGACCGCTGGTACCGGACACTGTCGTTGGTAAGCGTGTGGGTTAAACGCACTAAATCAGCATGAACGGAAGAACATCATCTACATTAAAGCCGATTGTAAAGTTAATTAATAATTGGCGTGTCTTCTCTTTTAAACATGGATGGTAATCAGTTTTTTTGTATCATGAGTTAAAGATTTGATGTGATATTAACAGCATATTTAATATCTTAATTATCAAAACACTGTTTGGAAGGAATGATTAATAATAATCAGTGTGGTTTTATGTTTTAATATAATAATATATTGTTCAACAAAGTGGAGAGAAAAAAATGTTCTTTTAAAATGCTGGCACAACATTATTGTAATGTGATTTCCAATAATGTAAATGTTTTACAAAATGAGAAAATATTCACCTTATAGATTTGTCTTTCATCCACTAATCTTCCATAAAACTTCCATAATTTTTCTGAATTTTCTTTTGTTTTTTGGGATTGTCTTGAATGCACAAATTTGCAAACCATTTAGGCAAAATATGCCACTTGTGTTTAGTGTTCAAACACTTCTTTTATCTGTTTTGTTGGTTTGTTTTGTTTGTTTGTTTATCATGTATCTGTGTACTGTTTGTTTGTCATTGTTTTTCCATCTGGCAACATTCAGAAACTTGACAGCATTCTTTCTCCACTTGCAAATTATATCTGTATATATAGTGAATCTTGAAAATCACCTAAATCAGTATTATTACACACCAAAAATAGATATGAAATGAAATACAACCATTAGGATGAACATTTTGTTACTTTTGTTAAGGGTGTATGATGTCTACCGTGACGGTATACAAGATGTCAGACACATGTTTGTTTGTATGTTTGTGGTCATTTTTGTCATGTTGTCACTGTTGTTTTTCTTGCGGTCATTTGTTGTCTGTTCTTTTCAACCCTCTTCATTATTTTAACAAAATGCTCTTCACCGACTGGCGACATGATTAAAGGTGGAGGTACTCCATCAGATAAAGGAACCAGCAAACCTTCAGGCTCTGGCAAGCAGACGGGTTCCGGCAAACCTTCAGGTTCTGGAAATCAGTCTGGTTCTGGTAACTCATCGGGTTCAGGAAACCCATCCGTTCCGACAACACTTCAGGGAACCCGTCGGGTTCTGGTAGCGCTTCGGGCAGCCCGTCCGGGTCTGGGGATCCTCCTGGTCCTGGAAAGCCACCGGGTTCCGGTGGTCCGCAGATGGCAGCGGTGAAGCTGCAGAAGAAAAGAAAGATGCTGAAGATGAGAAGAATGAATCAGGTGAAGCTGGAAAACGTTCGGGTCGTACAAAGCAAACAGCGCAGGTTCCAGAGACGGTTGTTGGTAAGAGATGTTGATGTTACTGTCATTAATGACATTGCATCTATGCAACAAGAATGACTTTGCTTGTGATACGAGGGTTCAGGAATAACTTTCTCACACTATTGAAACAAAGTTATCCAAACACCAGTTTTATATTCATTTTGATTTAAATGACAATATTTTATTTGATTTTTTTTGCATGCTTTTTTATTTGCCACTTAAGATTTAATTTGCCTTACATTAAGTTTTACTTGTTTTTGTTTCAGGACGCATCTAAGCAACGTTACAACGCTAATAAAATTACATTTATTCACTTCTTTCATTAGGTTGAATCAGTTTAATGGCAGATAGTAGGTCACGTAATGACAGCTGGTGTTTGATAACTTTGATTAACTTGGCTGTTTGTGTTTATATGTCCTTGTATTGTCCTCACCATGCTTTTCTTGTAAAAAATCTGTAACCTGGATCTAAAATCCAAGATCTTAAATGCAATCGACTTTACAATCTTTGACTTACACTTGGGGGCAATGGGAAGATTTCCTTTCTTTAACGTCTGAAGACCTGAAGATTTTCCAGATCAAGACTTTACCACAAGATCATTATGAACAATACACTTGTTGTTCCACGAGAAGAAAGTTCAGTTTAGTTATTTGATACCCAGACAAAAGATTACCAAATATCAAAAGAATTTTAAAAGTGGAGGATATTTTAATTCGTCTAACATGAATATTATTTGATTATGTAACCACAGTCATGTTTATCGAAACCAAACAACCTGACCAGTCCGTGCATGTTATTTCTCCACTATTAAAATAAAGTACGTCAGTGCAATGCTCAAAGCAATTCACAATTCTTTGAAAACGGATGAGGATTGCAAGAAGATATGGATTCAACACTGAAGACAATTGTAAGAGTGATTATCAGTCACCTGATCTTTCATTCGTTTCATACATTGCAGTGTTAACTTTGCATTTACATCTCAGTACTTACTGAAATGCGCTTATTTTGCAAGAATTTTTTTTTTTTTTGTAAGATTTTAGCCTGACTGTTTTTCATCTTGTGCATGATTCACCTGCAGATCCTGGTGTGTACTTTTCTGCCGGTCTGGATGATTGTAAAGCTATTGTTGGAGAATCAGCTGAACTGGTCTGCAAACTTAGCAGTGCTGATGCAAAGGGCATCTGGTACAAAGATGGCAATGAGGTACCACAGTCAGATTGATTTCATATTCCTGCATGCATTTATATATGATAATTATATAACAGAAACAAGGACTCTTTATGTAAATAATTTATGTATAATGTTTATTTATAATTCTCTCTAGATTACTGCTTCCACCGAGGGCATGACCATCAGCCAAGACGGATCCTCTCATAAACTGAAAATAGACAAAGTCACTGAAGAATTCGCCGGAAAATACAAGTTTGAGGCCGATGGCCGTAAAACCGAATGTGTGATTGTTGTTGAAGGTGCGTTTTACAATTTCAGTCAGTTTACGCAAATGCACAACGTTCTGCAGATCACGTCTGTTCATTTTCAATCTTTCTTCTTAAGATCCACCAAGATTCAGTGCTGATGATATTCAAGAATTCGCCAAACCGATTGTGGTCAAACATAATCACAAAGCGGCCTTCAAAATGGCATTTATTGGCCACGAGCCGTGCAAAGTTCAGTGGTACAAAGACGGCGAGGAGCTTTTGCAAGACAACAACTGCAAGATTGAGATTTCCGAGGGTCAAAGCCGTCTGCTTCTCAACAAACTCCAGCGGAAAGACACCGGCGAGATAAAGATCAAAATTAAAAATGAGTTTGGTACCGTTGAAGCGCTTTCAAGCTTAGTTGTACTTGGTAAGTAAAACCAAATTAGCCAGACTATTACTATATATTTGTTTTTTGTAAATAACTTACATCCCACTTTAGATAAGCCCACCCCTCCACTCGGACCTCTGGAGATCATTGAAGCATCATCCAACTGCATCGAGATTAAATGGAGACCTCCAAAGGACGATGGAGGATGTCAGATTAAACATTACACACTTGAGCGCAATCAAATCGGACGAAACACATGGAAGAAGATAGGCCAGATCCCACCTGAAGCCTATTACAAAGACTCTGATGTTGACCACGGCAGGAGATACTGCTATCGTATCAGAGCTCAGACTGAAGAAGGCACCAGTGACCTGATGGAGACGGAAGACGTTCAGGCCGGCACTAAAGGTGATAAATATTTACATACTCAACTGTTGTGCTGGTCATGCAGGTTTATCTCACAAATAAACATCAAAATCCCGTCTTGCTGTACAGCGTATCCGGGTCCGCCATCTGCTCCTAAAATAGTCAGTGCCTTCAAGAACTGCATTAACCTGACATGGAGTCCACCGACCAACACCGGAGGAACTAATATTCTGGGTTATAACTTGGAGAAACGCAAGAAGGGCAGTAACCTGTGGGGTCAGGTCAATCCACAGGACGAGCTCATCCAAGGTTTCTGTCTCATATGTGTAAATAATTTAAGCCAATGCATACAATAAGTACAATGCGTGCTTTTGATTAATTGCATATACAGTAGAATTTTGTACAGTACGGCTGCACGATATTAAAGAAAAATGAGACATGCGGTAACTTGATATATCATCCTATATGGGATATGCGATACAATAAATTTGTAAAATCAATTAGAATTTTTAAAACATACATTCATTATATAACCAACATACATGTAACATATTTTTTCTTCAAAAAGAGAACATCATTATCATCTTTGATTTTAAAGTATTGCAATATGCACATTTTACGTTGATTTTGATATGATCTGAAGCCCTATCGAATAGTGTGACATAAAAGACTCTTGATGTCATGCATTGTGCCGTGAATTTTTCCCAAATATCTATTTAATTTACCTGGCTTTACGTACAACAACAATTTCAAAATCTGCTTTTCCTTCCAATTACCATCCACAGCAAAGAAGTACGGTGTCAAAGATGTAGTCGAAGGAATGGAATATGAATTCCGTTTATCTGCCGTCAACATATCCGGAGCTGGAGAACCGAGCGTTCCGTCTGAATTCGTATTTGCAAGAGATCCGAAGAGTAAGTTGCTGTATTACTTCTCCCTATTTCCTCTCTGTAAATCCTCACAGTGACGCTCTCTCTGTTTTCCCCATCAGAACCTCCCGGTAAGGTCGTTGATCTTAAAGTGACAGACTCCACCTACACCACCCTGTCCTTATCTTGGACCAAAGCGAAAGAGGAGCCAGGTGTGCAGGACGAAGCCAAAGGATACTTTGTTGACATCAGGCCCGCTGAGAACACGGAGTGGGATCGATGCAACACGAACGCTGTCATCATGACGTCATACACTGTGAAGGGAATGAAATCCATGGGCATGTATTGGGTCAGAGTGATTGCCACCAATGAAGGTGGAGAAGGTGAACCACAAGAGCTGAACAACTATGTTTTGGCAATGCCTCCACCAGGTAAATAGAGATGACATCAGCAAGAGGTTTTCACATTTGGAAGTGTTAACCCTGGGTTATCTCGTTTTGCATGTTAGCCTGGGTTAATTTTTTATGGTTTCACACTGTATTTGTAAACCCTGGGTTATATGTCTAAATTTGCATATTTATGATGTCAGCAACCATTGCGTTTTGTAACCCCGGGATGAAAATGATGCTAATCGCTAAGTTCAGTGTGAAAATCCCTCTAGTCTGGCAAAAAATGACTCTTAATATTCAATCACAGCATTTGTTTTGTCATTTAAACAACTCGGTGTATTTCTGATCTTATAGTGAGACCAAGATTCACGGACGCCAAGATAAAAAGCTTCATGGTGGTCCGAGCTGGAAATTCTGCACGATTCAACATTAACTTTGAGGTATTAAAGTTATAGGTGTTACATTAATCACATGTGTGACATGATCCATCTCACTTATTATCACACTGATATATTATATTTTATATAGGCGTCTCCATGGCCTGATGTCATCTGGCTTAAAGATGGAGTTCCAGTTTCTAAACGGGCCACTATCAGTAACGCTGAGGGCGGTTCTCAGATCCTGATCCCGTCTGCGGAACGTTCTGATACAGGAATCTATACCATCTTAGTCAAGAACGTCGTGGGACAAGAGACCTTCAGTATTGAGATTAGGGTCACAGGTACGATAAGCATTTTAATCTTAAACAATATTCTGAATCACACTCGCTCTGTAAAACAATCTACAACAGTTCTGCCAGTTCTGATAATGAAGCATTTGATTGTTTTCATACAGATGAACCGAAGCCTCCAGGTCCTGTGGAGCTGGATGAGAATGTGCCGGGCACCGTGACAGTTTCCTGGGAACCGTCACCAGATGAGAAACGTGACGATCGCTTGCATTACATGGTGACCAAGAGAGACTCCAGCAAGAGGACCTGGCACACCGTAGCAGATCGTATTTTCAACAACCGTTTCACAGCCTGTAACATCATGCCAGGGAGAGAATACCAGTTCCGTGTCTACTCCAAAAATGATATCGGCCTGTCTGGTCCATCTGAGTCGCCCAAATGGCTCATCACATGCAAGAAAGGTTTGTCATTTCTCCCAAAAAACTGACAAGGCCAAGAGCAATATACAATCCAGGAGCCAAGAATTTCTAGGTAGCGGCCTGAATACGAGGCATTTTCTCAAACTGTTTATACATTGTCAGTTGCTCATAAATGATTTGTCATAAAGAAGTAGCAAAAAGTCTTGAAAATCAAACCGGAAATTTCATAGGACTTACAGATAACCAAAATAAGTGTAAGTGGTTTCGCTGCTCTTTTATGCCACTAGGGGGTGTCTGTTTACTGTCACTCCCTATGAAGTATAACCCCTAGTGTGTTGTATACATTTCTATTTGTTAGTTATTGTTAAGATCTTAAGAATACATTCATGTCTGAAGTATATGTCCTTACAAATCAATTGGATTTAAAGAGATAATTCACCCAAAACTGTCAATTCTTTCATCATTTATTCATCATCACGTCATGTTAGACCTGGATGACTTTCTTTCTTCTGCAGAACACAAAAGATGATATTTTGAAGAATGTTGGTAATCAAACAACTTTCTCAAATCCTCTTTTATGTTCCACATGAAAAAGAGTCATGTACAGATTGACTGATGAATTAATGATGACAGAATTTGGATAAGTTTCAGTAGCTCAGAATCGCACTGTTTCTTGCAGAAAAATTCACGCTGAAGGTCCCGGAATCCAAAACCTGCGATTTGGATACACGTCCGAAGTTCATGGTCCCGCTGAAAATCCACACGGCCCCGCAAGGCTACGAGTGTTACATGAGCTGTGCCGTGAGAGGCAACCCCGCACCTTACATTACCTGGTACCGCGATAACGTCAGTCTCAACACCAACACCAACTATCTCATCACTAACACCTGTGGAGTGTGTTCCCTGCTCATCCTCAGGGTCGGAGCCAAAGACACGGGAGAGTATAAAATCATCGCAGAGAACTCGTTAGGAAGAGCCGAGTGCTCTACCAATCTCGCAGTCAGAGGTAAGAGCTTAAACTTGATGTGGACATAATCATTCTGTGTAAATGAATTATCATCTAACAACGATTGTCTTTGTTTTTCAGAATAACACCATGAGGTTATCGAAACGTTCGGCTTGCAACTTAGCATTTTTGCTCTTACTTTTTTGGAAATTAGTCTACACTGTGGCTTTAATGCATTTTACATTTTATGCCTTTTATCCAAAGGGACTTGCAGTGCATTTTTTCATCAGTTTGTGTGTTTCCAGGCAAAATGTTTCCAGAGTCAAATGCATGTAAAAGATTGTGTATCATTCATACTGTAATGTATGAGTTTCATTTAAACCCTGTTCTTGAATATTTTAATTAATTTATTTAAAACTTTATTTATTTATTTCTCCTTTTTTCCTCAGCATGCATCCTGCTCTTAAATGAAATGACACTATGTTACTCTATAGGCAAAAGAATTATGTAGTGTTGGATCCCCTCACGTCTATTTCTTGCACTGAAAGTGCTAAAAGAAACACGAGAGCATTTAAAAATATTCAGATTGGCTTTCTCAAAACAAATGGTTTGCTATAAATAAAATATTCTGATAAATGACGGTCTTTGAATAATTCACTGTATGTACAGACTGTTATTGTAATTTCACGGTCATTTATCTTCACGTCGTCAGATATAAAACTATTATTCTGCTTATTAAGTGACCACAAACAAGGATCTAATTACTCATCCTTGAACCCTACAGTCTTACAATTCTGAGAAGCTGAAATTTGCATCTATAATAAAAAAAATGGAAAATGAAATCTACATAATGGCATGGGTGCATACACATAACTCATTTAATAAGTTGACTTTTAAGTGATTCAACTTCAAAAGTAAAAAAGCTGTGAATTTATTTTTAGTTGACGAAACCTAATAGATTTTGTTGGGTAAACTTGTTAATAAGCATTTAGTATAATGAAGTACCGGTGACTCAAAAACATTACTTGGGTGAACTTATTAATTCATTTCCTCAGTTTAATTGAATAATTGGCCGTCGTATGTTCCGATGTAAACTGTTAGATTCACTAAACATGGTGTTCATAAAGTGATCCTAAAGATATTAAAACACAAGAATTCATGACTGACTCTGTCAATCATTGAATGAAAAACTATTTAAAGGCGTATCAGTTTTTAACTATTCAACAGCTCATAGGGAATTTGTTTTTATGTATTATTTTGTAAGTTAATAAATGAAACAGACTCATATGCACTTTTAAGTAATGGTTTGGTCACGATCGCTTGCTTATTTAAGTTAAGACAACATTAGGGTTAACAGCGTGGAACATTCAGTCCTTTTTATATTTGGTTGAAGTTTTAACGCTTAATAAAAAGTTAAAATGGCATAAGTTAGCGTGCAGCAGCGTAACATCAGTCCAGAGCTCCGGTGGCACGCTTTTAAGCTCATGTGTCACACTTACGGGTCACTATATTAAAATGAGTTATGACCTCTCAATCTCTTCCGCTCCATATATGAACTATAATGACCTGGCCTGAACATACCACTGTAACTTAAAACTGAAAAGATGTTCAGTCTTGACTATTTCAAGCCTTCAGAGAAAGTAGCTCATGAAAAACATTTGCATCCAAAAAAATATCTTTTAGCAATACAGTATATTTGATCTCCAAATCAGAATGACATACTGTATATTGTTTTCATAAGCATTATTTTGTGCAAGATCATTTTAAGTTGTTAGTATTTTTTGTATTGTAAATTACAAACAATTTATGCACAATTTTGGGAAAAAACATTTGTTCCTTCTAACGTTCCAAGGTTCCTACCTTTCTCGTCGCATCATACCAGAAGCCGTTTCTTCGCCATCGTCCTTCTCCGTCTCTGCTCTTTCATTTAAGAAGATAGTTTAGTAGATCTTCTCTTTTACATTCTCAAGCCTAAATTCCTATGTAAGGGAGGAGTCAGAAAGCCTCCTCATGTCTTTGATGGGTGCTTAAGGGTTAAATCTATCCCTCAGCCATCACCCCTAAGGAGCAACAGGACACCTTTGGAGGACCATCTCAAGTTGGATCGTGAAGGTGAAGAGTGTGCAGTCAAAGCTGGAAAGAGAGCGAGGAAACATTTCACAAAGTAAGTCTTTCCATAATATTTTACAAGGATTAAATTAGGAGCTCCTGACCAATCAGGATGACTTGTGGTGCTTGTTAAACTGGGATCGGTGCATTTGATTGGATAAAAGCTCTGTCCACTATATGACCATCCAACAATTGTTACTTTATATGTATTAAATACAAAAAGAATTGCTCTAAATGATTTTCATGCAGGTATCAGCATTCAGCTGTAACGCCCAATTTGTCACTATTTGCATTTTAGCAGATTTCTCCAAGAAAGCAGAAGAGTAAGCGATAAAACTGATGGCGTCTGATGGTGCAAACAATATCTTTATTATGTTTCTCTCTTTTCTACTCAAAAGAGTTTTTATTATCATTTTATGGCCTTTAGATGCTGCACCATCTGTTCTCCTAAGACTAGTTTACACATCACACACAAACGGCATATTTAACCCTGATCAGGTGGTGTAAAACTGAAATCTCACAGCCCACTTCTGAAATCTGGAGACATCAGCTGGTTTGTACAGTATCAGTGTGAAACATACTTTAGTTTTAGTGTAGCTCAAACTGTAAATGTACATAAAATAGTTGCTTGTTCAGTTTTTATCATTCTTCGTCAACTTTATCATGTATTTGCCTGACAACGTTTTTTCATATAAAACATACACAAAACATTGCCATTTTATTTCATAATTAAAAGCAGTAGATAAACGGTGTGCGGATTTCGCTTGTTTATTTGATCCTGCACCTGTTCAAGATCATTTAGATGTATGTACTTTTTTCTTCTTTTGGTTATATTAATGTGCAGTTAATTTGTTAATGAGTTATTAACATAATGGCAAGGAAAATCTTTTTATAGATTCATTGCTAATTACATTACAAACTACAAATCTGTAACTAGTACAAATGGCTAATGATAATGACATGTGTAAACACCCAAGACTGTTAACTCTTCACAACATGTCTTTACCCAGTAAGTCCAGGTTAAGCAGAGGCCAGAAAGACAGATTTTACAAAGTCATAAAATGTGACATTTAAGTGTCGGAGCGGTAAGAGGAGCCGTGAGACTATTAGTTGGTGGTTGACAGCTCAGGACACGGGTCTCTTGGGAATATTTATAAATCAATCATATGTCTCTGTTGCTAGGCATGGCTATTTTTCATCTCTTACAAATATGGTTATCCTCGATAAGAACGAGCTGTCTTCAGATGAACTTATCTTGATGGACTGCTTACATGATGGATCAACACCTCATTTATTTTCTGCACTTGCATTGAAAATTACTATATTGATACATTATATTAAAAAGTCAGAAATAATGTAATGATTCATCGGGAGGATATTACAGAATTAAGCTTGATATAACTATTAAAGGATTATTAATGATTGTTTATAAAACCTTTAATATTATTTAATATCACAAAAGATCATTTAGAAATAGAGAGATGCTCTGTGTATCATATGTGTGTCAGAGGTTTATGTTTTGATGGATAGTTTTATGGCCTATAACACGCACTGCCATTTGACTAAGCACATGCTTTAGGTGTTAAAACAGGAAGTCCTCAATTTACTATCGCTTTAAATCACTGTAAATTAGTATTTTAGTTCGTGGTATTTTTTACACACAACTTTAACATCAGCCGCGGTTAGAAATCCCACTGAACCACAAGCACTTTTCAGCTAATCACAGAAACGTTACAAACACAGAATTCAGACGCTTTTGTCTGAATAAAAAGCAATCCAAGTAAAATTACAACCTCCACACACAATTACATCTCCTCCTTCTAAGAACGTCATCTAATAGAGACTTGAGCAAGTGCAAGGTTTACTCAAAATGTATCAGCATTACATTCCCGCACAAGACATACTGCTTAAATCCTGAGGTCGTGGTGTCGGTGACGCTCTTGCCAGCTTTTTCCCTTGACTGCTCCATAAATTACATTCTAGACAGCTGGAGCGTTTGTGTTGGAGAAAAGCCGATAGAAGCTCCCAGTTTAGACCGCTAAACTTCATGCATCCGAGAACAGACCGGCTTACAGTCACATATTCATTATTATTTCTCATCACATCCACATCTAACACATGTTCACATGCTGCAAGGTTGCCTCTGAACTTTAAAAATAAGCCAGGGAAATACATGCAGTACTCATATTTAATCGGCAGAATCAAAGAGGATTTGGAAGAAAGTGATATTTAATATTTACAAAAATCCTCTAAGAAGTTCATACATTTACAATTTACAAATAGTAAACTTCCTACAATTTTACAAGGTGCAGAATTCGTATAAATTTGTATAATCCCATTTATTAATATGATCAGATTTTTTTAGGAAAGCTTTTGTATTGTAAAATTTATGATTTTATCCAAACGTGTATTATCCACCTTTTTAATAGTTATGAATTCCCATAACATAAAGCTGGTTTTACAACTATATGTTTTTGTATCATTAAATATAATTAATGTATTTCATTTTCTAGGACATTGTTCTCTAAATCACACATGCCAAGATGAAATTTCCAAAGAGTAAAGATGAAGAACCCACTGCACCTGGACAAGGTAAATATGCATCCAAATGATAACGGAGCATTTTTGCTGAATTTTATATCAAACATCCTGTTGTGTTTCTTTGCTTTTCTCTGTAGTGGCCATTAAAAAGCGGTCGAGGGTTCCGGGTGTGATCATCACACAGTTTGTGGAGGAACTCCCGGCAGGAAAAAGTCACCCTGACTTCACCCGTAAACCCATCGCCATCACTATACAAGAAGGTAGATTCAAATAAATATTGTGTTTTGTCAACCCGAGGTTGTATAATATGTCAGAACCCTGTAACTGTTGGGTTAAATTAACCTTTACTGGTTGGGTCAAACATGAACCCAAGCATAATGACAACAGTATATACATTTATCATTATATAACTGACTTTGTTAATCCCTCTTATAGGAAAGTTTGCATGCTTCAAAGCTATTATCACTGGAGATCCAACGCCAACTGTTACATGGGCTCGAAACAACGGAGACACGTCTGATCCTGAGAGATACATCACCTTCTATGATCCAACAACAGGAGAACATCAACTACAAGTGCTTTATTATCTTTATTAAGTTGTATAACATCCTTAATATAGATGATGTAAAAAAAAATCACTTTTGAAGTAAAACCCTGCGAAATGGGTTTAAACATGGTGAAATGTGCTGAATGGAGCTTAAGTATTATAATCTTATTGGCAGCTAAAAGTATAATGAAGTTATGAGCTTGAGATTTGCAGAATTATATAAATAATAGTTCTGCTAAGTTTCTTTGTGCGACTATGTCTAGAAGTACAAATTTGAACAATGATTTTTGAACAAAGGCATAAGGATAATTCTCAAAAATTATATCAAAAGGATATCTCTTTGTCTTGGTTGTAAATTGTTTAAAACAATGATTGTATTATGTAGATGCCAAACGTTGGAGTTGATCAAGCAGACACCTACAAATGTTTCGCAAATAATGAGTTTGGACGTGCTCTCGTCACTGTCACGCTCAATGTCATTGAAGGTACGTGAAAATAAAGTTGTATACTTTAATATTTATTGTAAACTGTAGTATCATAGTGTTTGTGAATGTTACTAGAGTAAATATTATTAAAATATACTATATTAAAGTATTTACTACAGTAATCAAAACCATTAACAAAGTGTACTACAGTTTACTATAGTAAATACTAAAGTACTCTATACTACAGTATTTTTCTGATGTCACAAAGAACAGGTAGCATAACACGTGTAATGCTTTGAGCAATCTGATATTTTTCAAAGCCGATTAAAATTCAGAAAACACAAACAAAACAAAATTCTTTTTTTCAGTTGGGTTCAAGAAGAGCAAAGCGATGCAGGAGTCACGACTAGGTCTGTGTGATTCAAGTCTTTATGATTTGGCCGTTCTGAGTCATATAAACAAAAATATAGTTCAAGGACAAGCGTTCCTACAGAGTAAAGATGAAACGTGCATCTCTATTTATTTACAGAACAACGAGAGAAAGCAGCCGCTGATTTAAAGAAGAATCTGAGGACTCGGTAAGATCTTCATCATTTAAATTTTGGGTGCACTTTGTTTATCCAATGACCTCATTTTATTATCTCACTTGTTGACATGCAAAAATTCATTATGAATTCATTAGGAGCGTCTGGAATTGAGAAGGTTTGTGTATGATTTTGTGTTTTCTCAGAACTGAAAGAGACAAGGAAGAAAGAAAAGATGGAGAAGTTGATGAGAAATTTTGGGAACTGTTGCTGAGCGCTGATAAGAAAGATTACGAGCGCATCTGCGCTGAATACGGTGTGACGGACTTCCGCTGGATGTTGAAAAAAACTGAACGAGAAGAAAAGAGAAATCGAGGAGCAGCAGGCACAGGTGACGTTAAACGATGAAAAACAATTGAAATATATATAAATATCCTTTTTCTTTTTAAAAAATATTATTATTATTAACTTGCATTTTCCTCAACAGTTCGTTGAACACTTGAGCAACCTGAGACACATTGAAATAAAAACACCGGGATGTGCCGAGTTTGAATTCGAGATGGACCTCAAGGATCCAAATTCCAAAATCTTCCTCTTCAAGGTTAAATATTACAGTTCCTTTTTTTTTTAAAAACTGTTGTGCAAAGATATTTTATTTTCTACTATTATTTTGTGTCACAGGACGGTGTTTTGATTCCATTTGACATTGACACAGCTGAGAAACATTCTCTGCGTCGAGTTGGCAGAAAGTTTATCTTCAGTGTTCAAGGTCTAAACCCAGAAGATGCTGGACTGTACCAAGTGGATATTGAAGGGGTCAATGTCTTTTCCACTGACTTCAAAAGTAAGATTTAACCATTCATTACAATACAGTACATGTGCACTATTTACAAACAGCATGCAAAATTAAATGTACAGCATTAAAACTGTTTAAGACACAATTATTTATAGTTTATAGTATCTATTTTTTACCTGAAATAGTTAAAAAAAATTACCTTGCCCCGATTTACAACATTAGGCTTTATAACTCAGAAAATCAGTTTGACATCATTTGACTTCAACACCTTCATAACCTGCAATTTTATGTTTTTAACGAAGATGGAAAGGCAAAAGTTACAGATTACAGTTTTACACGTTCACTACCGGACATGTTTAACATCACAGTGTTTTTACCGTGTGTGTAAAATCTACGAAAACATCATTAAAATAAATCAAGTTACGATACAAACAAACAGAATTAAAGTCTTTTTGTTGTATTAATTTGCGAATGATTTGCATCGTTACAGTTCCCGCGGTGGACTTCTTGGTAAAGATTCAGGAGGTGAAGGCCATAGAAAGACAAGATGCCGTGTTTGAGTGCGTCTTATCTGCTCCGCTTTCAAAGATCACATGGATGGGAAAGAATATACCGCTGGTCCAGGGTGAAAAGTATGACATCACTGTGTCTGAAGATATGCTGATCCACCGGCTGGTGGTGAAGGACTGTATGCAGGTGGATAAAGGAATCTATGCGGCAGTGGCAGGAATAAAGTCCTGTAACGCCTGGCTCATAGTGGACCGTAAGACCAAACACACATTATATTTCCTCTGATTCACTTATTAACCTGGTAAAGTGTCCAGATCCTCACAAAGACAATCAAAGCTACATGATGTATTAACTGATATCATTGCATTTGACATATTCAACTTTCAGCCAAATTATATTTTTTGGTTGAAAATTTGAATAAATTAGTCACGTTATAATCTCAGTGTGTCATGATATAGAATAAATGATTGTAATGAAAGTCTGAAATAGACTCTAGCATTATCAAAATGTTAGGTTTAATCCCGGGGAATGCACATAGTGTTTAATTATCTATTTGTATTAAAGTCACTTTAAAATTAAAAGCAGCCGTCAAATGCATGAATGTAAATGTAATGATTGTGGTCAAAACCATGAAAAATTTTATTTTGGACATGACATTCTTGGAAATGTTATTGACTAGCATGCATGCACAATGTGTCATAATGCTCAAATAACTGTAATGAAATTCTGAAATAGCAAAATTGTCAATAAACCACCTTTAATTATTTGTGATGCATCCAATTGAAAAAGCTTCACAAAAGAAAATTGATTGCTTACGTTTGCTCACAGCTCACACGTTCAGGTTCACCACATCATTGAGAACATGTGCAGTTCCACGTATACGCTCATCAATTTTTCCACACGGTGACCCGAACATTAACACCTCTTATGTCGATCTGCCCTTGAAACAGCTGATCCTGATCCCAACAACAGAGGCAAGAAAGCGGCACGCAAAACCACCACAGCGGGAGGAGGAGGAACAGATCTGCTGAAGATCGCTGCCGATCAGCAAGAGAAACTTCAGAAGGAGCGAGAAGAAAGAATGGAGCAAATCAAACAGTTTCAGGATGACTTTGATCAGGCCGCCAAAGAGATAGAGGAGATGACGGGGGAGGAGGAGAAGGAGGAGGTGTCTGCTGGTCCTCCTGACGTTCATGAAGGTTCACCGGCAACAACTCAACTGGAGGATAAACCGAAGACTAAACCCAAACCTGAGCCAGAACCCAAGCCAGACTCTCAGGGTGGAGCGGATGAGCCAAAACCTGAGCCAGAATCTCTGCCAAAAGCAGAGGAGAAAGAAAAACACGTTCTGACAGAAGAACATGTCAAATCACCTCCAGAGGAAGAGTCAACTGGAGAAGAGCTGAAGAAGAGAGTTAGGACTGGGCCTTTAGTGCCAGACACCATCACTGGTAATAGCATTGTACTGATTTACTTTTGTAATGAGTACTAAAGCAGTGTTTCCTAAATGTTTTTCAACAAAGTAACCCTTTTATAACACTATGGGCCTCTACTTTCATTATCAAATCCGTCTCTCTATGCTGTCAAAAGCAGCTGTAAAGTACATATTTACATTTTTTTACCTCTAAAATATTGCATTTTTATATATTTTTTAATTATTTATTATCGTATCATAATTTGTTGGTTTGATATACAAATAGTTTTTGATTTCATGAATCAATTGTTTGATTAATTCGATCCATTTTTCTGGTTCATTTAATACATCTGGTTATTAATCTGGTTAATTTTTCTACATTTTTTTCAAGAATCCGGTGACAACAAATGATATATCAGGATCTGGAAATGTGGGCGATCCCTTATTTCTTACTTTGATTCATTTCAAAGTGGTTCTTTGATTCAAGGTTTTCATATCATTAAAATTGAGAAATTAAGTCCTAGAAAAGCAGGCTTTCCCTTACAAGTATAATTCATTTCCCTGGTGTGTTTGATTCATGTCATTAACTAATTGTACTTTTTAAAAGAATGCGACAATGAAATCAGGTCCTGTTGCGTTCTGTTATTGTATGTCACTAAAATAGTTTGCCTTGCGATTTTCATTCTTAATTTAGCAATTACAGACAGATCCATCAGGCCCCGTTTGAGAAACACTGCTTTACAGACTCTTTCAACACTCACGATAGGAAAATGATAACTGACTATGATTGATCGAGTGATCAATAGTAATTTGTTACGCTACATTTGGTCAATGCAGCATTTCACTGAAATTCACAGAAATGTTTGAACTGTTATCAATTGTTGTTCAGAGACGGGAGTTTACTTCACAAGCGGCCTGTCAGATGTTCATGCCATCATCGGTCAAACAGCTGAAATGGAGTGTAAACTGAGCCGTGAGGACTGTGATGGTGTTTGGTATAAAGATGGGAAAGAGGTAAATGCTTCTAGTCTAATACGACTATAAATGTATATTGAACATCATTACCACAGCATATTCAATTATCTCAACAGATAACCGATTCAGATGATCTAAAAATCATCAAAGATGGAGCCGTCCATAAACTCATCGTGACTAACTGCACAGATGACGACAACGGAAAGTATCGCTTTGAGGCAGACGGACGTAAAACTGAGGCAATATTGGTCGTGGAAGGTAATTAACAGTTGTCATTTCATCTCCGGTTGTTGATATTAATAAAAGTCAAGTTAAACATCCATTATACGTTGTGTTTCAGACCCGCCAAGGTTGAACCAAGATGACCTAACCAAGTTCTCAGAGCCCGTAATTATCAGAGTCGGCCAAAACGCCATGTTCAAACTGGAGTTTGTTGGTCGTGAACCAATGAAAGTGCAGTGGTATAATGAGGGAGAGGAGCTAACGGAGGACAATCATGTCCGGATTGAAAAATCGGCCAGTCACAGTCGCCTAATGCTCGTGAAATGTCAACGTAAAGACAGCGGCGAAATAAAGCTGAAAATCAAGAATGAGTTTGGAACTATTGAAGCTCGTTCTAAACTTATCGTTCTGGGTTGGTATACAAAGTTACATTCAATACTATCACAAAAACTGTTTAAACCTGATTCACAAAAAATTTTTATAAGTTGAGTTATCAGGTACGATTTCAATGTGAGTTTGAAATCATTTGATTTCAACCCATGATTAAAGATAAGTAAAGTAACCTACCACTTACTGTTTGAAACTGAGATGGCGATACAGAGATGGTATTGAAGAAAGTATTGAGTTAATGATTGGTTAATGATGTCCGTTAAATGTTGTAATACAGATAAACCCAGCAACCCAACCGGGCCGATTGAAGTATTAGAAGCTTCATCGTCCTGTGTGGACTTCAAGTGGAGAACCCCGAAGGACGACGGTGGTTCTGCTATAATAAACTACAACGTGGAACGGAACCAGATCGGGCGAAACACTTGGGTGAAGCTTGGAAACATCCCTCCAGAGGCTCATTACAAGGATAACGACGTGGACCACGGAAGAAAGTACTGCTATCGCATCAGAGCCATAACTGCAGAGGGAACCAGTGATGCTTTTGAGACGGATGATATTCAAGCTGGAACCAAAGGTGAGTCACAACTGCTTTGTTCTACGTTTGGCTCTAAAGAACCAAATTCTTAGAGATGTTTCTCATAACTTGGTAGAACACTGTGTAAGAAGCTTAAAAGTCATGGGTTTGATTTTGGCATTAAAAAGACTAATTTGTTACAGCATATCCCGGACCACCGTCCACACCCAAGGTGGTCAACGCTTTCAAGGACCACATCACTTTATCATGGACTCCTCCCACCAACACCGGCGGAACCAACATTGTCGGCTACAACATGGAGAAGCGCAAAAGAGGAAGCAACTTATGGAGTCAAGTGAACCCACCCGACCAGCCAATCAAAGGTTGTTTGTCTGTTAAAGCTCTTATTGTGTTATTATGTTCAGTGATTTCTGAATCTTTGTAATTCTCACGCCATCATTTGTCTTCCCAAAGGCAAGCAGTATGACGTGAAGGATGTTGTTGAAGGAATGGAATATGAATTCCGTGTGTCGGCCATTAACTTCTCTGGTTCTGGAGAGCCGAGCACACCATCTGAATTTGTGATAGCCAGAGATCCTAAAAGTATGTCAGTCAAATTCACATAATAAATAATGAAACGCATGTTATTTTCAGTCCACTGGTATAATGAATATAAGAAGCATAACAAGAAAAAATGTATTGTATGAGCAAAGATGTCTGATAACAAGCATATATTTTTTCAATGTCAATTGCATAATTTAAATAGATCAATTTTATTGCATTTATTTATTTTTTTTCTTACATTTTTAAGTAATAGTGACAATAGTGCCCTTCAATTCATTTTATTTTTATTTATTTTTAAATGCTTCATTAAAGATAATGAGGGCACATGAAGTGCACAGAAAAAAAATCATTTATTGAAAATGCTTCAATATTCCATAAAATAAGTCAGTTTTGATTTTGTAACTTTAATAAATATACACCAAAATATATTTAAAAAAAATCATGGTATTTACTACAAATAAACAAAAAAAACATTACTATAGTTTAAACATTTGTAGTAAAACTGTGATTATAGAAATGTTAATCATTGGTAAACATGGTTACAGCCCTTTTTTACTATAATAAAACCATGAATCATTTTCATACAGGATGAGCTTCACATCATTGATTGTCAGCTGAACCACACTGAAGTATTTGCTCTTTTATTTGACGACAGAACCTCCCGGTAAAGTCACTGACCTGAAAGTGACGGATTCCAGCTACACCTCACTGACATTGAGTTGGACTAAACCAAAGGAAGAAGTTGGAGTCCAGGATGAAGCTAAAGGTTATTTTGTAGAATTAAGACCAGCTGAGAACACAGAATGGAGTCGCTGTAACTCAGTCGCTCTCATTATAACATCCTATACGATTCTTGGTCTTAAATCCATGGCCATGTATTGGGTACGAGTGGTCGCGACCAATGAAGGAGGAGACGGGGAGCCGCGAGATCTGGATAACTACATCATTGCCATGCCACCACCTGGTACTCTATCATCATAATATATTTTACAGTATATGTTTATGCCTAAATGCTAAATTATTTTGTGGGCAAATATTAACTTCATATTTGATATTTTTTCAGTAAGGCCAAAATTCACTGATCGTAAAATGAAGAGCTTTATGGTCGTGAGAGCTGAAAATTCTGCCCGCATCAACATAAACTTTGAGGTATCACAGGGCCTGTTATAGATACTTCTATTATTTACCAAACAGACGTTATCTTCACCTCTCAGGGCTTATCTACACAATTTAATATCTCAATAATAACTCTTATTGGCAGGCATCCCCCATGCCAACTATAATCTGGCTGAAAGATGGAACGCCCGTGTCCAAACGTGTAACCGTGAGCAACACTGATGGGTTATCCCAGCTCCTGATCCCATCTGCCGAGCGCTCCGATACAGGGATCTACACCATTGTTATCAAAAACATCGTGGGTCAGGAAACATTCAGCGTTGAGATCAGAGTCACAGGTGAGAAAGTGGAAAAACATCTCCAAACATCATTTGCTTTCCGTGATGTGTTACTGGGATGATTCAGATTTAATAAAATACTCTATATGTAATGGAACATTTTAATTTATAAATTTGATATACTGTACCGGTCCAAAATTTACACACAATTGACAAAAATGTTTCTCATGATCCTAAAAATCTTTTCATCTGAAGGTTTATATTTCAATGTTTGAAATTACTTTTATAGACAAAAATATAATTGTGGCAATATATCATTTTTTTAATTAGAAAACAATTTTACAATTTTACAATTACAATTTTATTATAACAAAAATATGGATTATTTGAAGCAAATAATGAATAAAAAACAGCCAATAAGAGTCCAGCATAGATTGAGACCTCAAGAAGATGAATGATAAAATGTCAAGAATATGATTTTACAAATTCTACACAAAGTGTGACTACTTTTAAAGATGATCAAATATAACATAGTGTTTATTTATTTTAGATGATTTTAGTCACAACATAATTCCCATAATTCCTTAAAACTGTTCTTGTAGTAACTTATGGGCATCTCAAAGAGTTTCTCTTGGGAATGTCATTCAGTGCTTACTAATAAAATACTGAAGAACATCATTGATTATGATATAATATTTGCAGATGATCCTAAGCCACCCGGTCCAGTCGAGCTGGAAGAAAACGTGCCGGGTACCTTGACAGTTTCCTGGGCCGCGTCTTCTGATGAAAAACGAGATAATCATCTGCACTACACGGTGATGAAACGGGACTCTATCAAACGCACCTGGCACACGGTGGCCGACCGCTTGTTTAACAACAACTTCACAGCAGTTAACATCATGCCAGGAAGGGAGTATAACTTCCGTGTGTATGCCAAAAACGACATAGGCCTTTCTGACCCATCTGAGTCCCAAACATGGGGCGTTGTGAGGAAAAAAGGTAAGGTTGGTTTATGAGATAAATAATACCAAATTGTAGTTCTCTTTAACATAAATGTTTATCATGCATACCTGCAGAAAAGTTCATTCTGAACGCGCCCCCATCCAAAACCTGCAGCTTTGAATCTGCGCCCACGTTCACGGTGCCACTGAAGACGCACGCCACCCCGGAAAAATATGAGTGTTATATGAGCTGTGCGGTGAGAGGAGACCCGGCCCCTCGTGTCACCTGGTATCGCAACAACATCAGTCTCAATGCAAACCAAAACTACTACATCACTAACACATGTGGAGTCTGTTCCATGCTCATCTTGACAGTCGGTCCTAAAGATAACGGAGAGTACAAAGTCGTGGCGGAAAATCCTTTGGGTCGTGCGGAGTGCGCCACACAGCTGACAATCTTAGGTATGTGTTAAGTGTTTTGATAAAAATTGTGTTTGTTTCATGTCAAGAGTTTGAGCCTTATGGGCAATTCCAGTGTTATGGACGTGACATTTTCAGTCAAAACTTTTCAGTCATAAAAATTCTTAATCGAGGTTTTCAAAATGGAAATATACGTGTGTTATGGATGTGACAAAAAAAACTACACGTTTTTGAGAGGCAACATACTTTGTAGAAACCAGAAGCAATAATACCCAACAAATGGAGAAGAGGTGACTCTTTAAAGAACATAAAATAGTTATTTTATTTTCATGTGTTCATTTATGAGGAATTTAACCTGACTGTGAAAAATCAAATGAACCTCAAATGAGTATTTAATCCAGCAAATATTGACATCTGATCAGTACGATGAAAACCTTGAGAAAAACTTTATTTGTCATGGTAAGGTTGATCTAAGGTCTATCCAAATAAACTTTAATTAACATTCATTTA
Source organism: Beaufortia kweichowensis (assembly GCA_019155185.1). Classification (NCBI taxonomy): domain Eukaryota; kingdom Metazoa; phylum Chordata; class Actinopteri; order Cypriniformes; family Gastromyzontidae; genus Beaufortia; species Beaufortia kweichowensis. Next base: position 1,816,255 of record CM032798.1, on the reverse strand, counting down.
GATATGTGTTTGTTTATAAAAGTATTGATAATAAACGAGCATAAACTTCATTTTTGCTTCTTTTCTTTTTCAGAGTGATATTTTTGTTGGTGTGACATGAAGGTTCACGTGACTCATTATTTCAAACATCACCGATATTGAAAACCTCAATCAAGCTGTGAGTTTGTGATCATCGTCCGCGTATTTATGTGTCTGTAGTTTTCTGTTGCGCTCATAAATGAAACATTAAAATTTACTGTATAAACCTGTATTTTTTGACACTGATGACTGACCTCTAAATTTTAGACGTCCATCTTTGCTTCATTATGCCGTCATGTTTCCTGTGACCCCTCTGGGACAAAGGTTATAAACACTTAACAGTGAAAACAAGTAACATTTGCTCCTAAAAGCCAGTAAATCTGCTTGCAAATGTCAATGTTGTGTACTTGCGTTTCTTGTAAATATTTGGAGTTGCCCATAAAACCACAATCGTAAAAAATCTCTTTAACAGTAAAGCATTGTAAAATGTGCCCTATAGGTGAAAACATATTTGAAACCAATGCAGAATATGTCACCCTGAGGCGTATTTAAATAAATGTCAGCAAAATGTAAAAATAAATAAACATGTGAAAAAGTCACATAGGTGTTTTGTTTTTAATAGCAGCCGGTGGCTCTTGGTTTCCATTATTAGCTTTCCTCTGAATATGAATGTATGTTGGTAGTAAAGAGAGAATGTCTGAGTTCACATGTACGGAGAGATCAAGTTTAAAGTGAACAGCTGTCACACGTCATGTGTACAACACTGAATATGTTAAAATATATATTAGCAATCAGCAGAAAACTATTTCTTATATGTTAGTGTTATCCTGATATTGTCACATGAAGATGTTGCTCTATAGTAAATCATTTAATGTTTTCAAAGACTTTAAATGACTCAGTTTATTCATGTTAGACTTCAGTGCTGACCAAAGCACTAAAACTCACACGCTCCTCCTAAAATATCCTTCACTCCAGCAGTATACATATATAAAAAGTTTGGTTGAAATAAGCAGAAATAAATCTTGAAATAGTTTACAGGACAAACAAACTTTGTCATTTGTATGAAGATAAATTAAACAACATTAAACCGTAGTGTCTGAAGCAGAGAAATGAGCGATAGAGAAAGACAGCTAAGTTTAAGAAGATGAATGTTTTTTCATACAGACTCTTTCAGCTGTTTCCCTGCTTAGATTAGGATATATTTGATGTACAAAGTAAACACAATAAAGTAAGTAAATTGTACAGATTTTTCTCTGTATTTTGGCAGATGAAGTGTATTGGCAAAAGCAATCATGTAAATTACTCTATGTCCATTTAAAACTGAACATTTAAGGAATATTAACATTACCTAAATGATTATTATGATACATAAACTAACAATTGTTAAAGCAATGGATTCTATAATGCAGGAGGTACATGCATGACAAGGATGATGCAGTATGAGCCTTGCTAAGATGATGTAATTTGGTACCCAAGGCAACACAGGGTAAAATACTATGGTGAAGGGTTAAATACTATGGTGAAGGGGTAAATACTATGGTGAAGGGTTAAACACTATGGTGAAGGGGTAAATACTATGGTGAAGGGTTAAATACTTTGGAGACATAAAGGGGAACACTTCATTTTTATTATTCTATACTTTGAAGTTTCATTATTTAATAATATTTTGTTGATCTTTTGTCTACAGCGGTCATTCTTCTGGATACTCAAAAACTTTTTCAATAAGTTTAACCTTAAATTCCTCTCAAAGATGTTAATTTGTTTGACGTTTTTGGCCACCACTTTATAACAGTAGCTCCATTTTGTTTGTTCTTGAATGTGTTTTCTTTAAGTTGTGCTTCCAAAACAACAAAGTTCTCAAAATATTGTGAATAATACTAAACAATAATTCCAGAGACAAGTTCTTTATTAAATGACAAACGGAGTGTTTGTCGAAGAAAGGTCAACTGTAATTTGCATATTAGATGTCACATTGTTCTTGACAGTGTTGATAATAAACTGTATTAATAAAGCGTTCAGCTTGTGCTCATGAAAGGGTTTTTAAGGACACAGCTGCACTCTTTACGCAAGGCGTATTAAAAATCTGTACTGTAATTTATTTAATAAATACGTGTATTTCCATCCAACAGCCGTCCAGAAATCTATTACTCGTCCATGAGGATTAAGGTAATTTCATATTATGCGAACACATTTGACATTTTAATCACGACACTTTCTAATCACCCCGTCCGGTAATTTCTGAATGTATTCATGTCTGTACTTGTTTTGTCCTTGCGGATTCCTTCACAGAAGGTTTTAAGAGCTGAAGTCTGACCTCATACTGTATAATCCCTTTTGTATTTAAACTTTCATCTCTCAGGTTCTTTCTGTATTCTCATCTCTCCCGCCGCACGCTGTTCTGCATATAGATGTGCAAACATTTCTTATCCTGCTCCTGAAGACTTCCACCCCCAAGGTGTCCTTTATCAAAAGTGATGTTCTTGCCCCACTGATGGCGGTCGGGATATATCAGCTTTCTTGCACGGGACCTTAAAAACACCCGTCATCCCTTTTGCTTCCAGCTTGTGGTAGAAATGAAATAAATTCTGTATGACTCCAGGGGAACTTCAACCTAATCCTACCCGTCCTTACGTGAACCCGCCGCTCGGCATCTTAAGTACAGCTTAATGAAATGAATATATGAGATCGGCCGCTGAGATTGATACGCTATACCTAAATGTAAACTCTAATCTACAAATCTGATTTATGACAGGTATTTACAGAGAAACGTATAGCTCTTCCTATGAAATTATAAAATGAACTTTTTGGATGTCGGCCATTATAATCGTCGGTGCGGAGCAACTGAAAGCAAACTTATGTGAAGCATCAGTTGACCTGTTATTATGAAACCGCCGGTCAGTTTCTGACCAGCCATTTAGACATTTTTATTTTAATCACCGACTTATTCTTGACACTGTTGAGTCATTGTTTTAGTTTTTCAAATGTGATATAATGTTCAGTTTGGAAGATAAATATTGTGTGTTACAGCTGAGCACAGGAGACTAGTGATACAAGCTCATCCAAACATCTGCTGCGAGTTATATAACCGCTGATGACGCAAGCCGCTGAAATACTACTACACTTATGAATGAATTATGAACACAGAATATATATTAATATACTGCATAACAAACGAGATTAAATTATTAATTATAGCTGCACAATGGCAGTACCTGTCAAAAGTTTAGACACAATTGACAAAAATGTTTCTCATGATCTTAAAAATCTTGCATTTTTTAATGTATGAAATTGCTTTTGTAGACAAAATTGTAATATTATAATGTAAAAAAAATTTATTACTTGGAGCAAAAAATGAATAAAGAGCAGTCAATAAGAGTCTAGTATAGATAGAAATTCCTTCAGTTCTGTTTAGAAAGCTTCTCAGGTTGAGACCTCAAGAAACTGGATGATAAAATGTCAAAATATAATTTTACAATTTCTACACAAAGTGTTTATACTTTTATAGATGATCAAATATAACACAGTGTTCATTTATTTTAGATGATTTTAGTCACAACGTAATTCCCACAGTTACAATTGTGTTATTTGATCATTTTGAGTTTATTACTATTCTAAACTATGGAAAAAAAGCTAAACATCAGTGAGTAAGTGTTTCCAAACTTTTGGTACTGTATATCTGCACATACAGCATATAAAGTGTTCAAAAGGACATTTCACCCAAAATTATACAGCTCACCTTCATATCATTCAAATGTATGTGACTCTTTGTTCTGTGTAACACAAAAGAAGATATTTTTGGTAATGTTTCAGTGGTTTTGTGTTCAGTCAATGGAGGTCAATGTTGTTTGATTATTAACGTTTTTCATCTTCTTTTGTGTTCTGCAGAAGAAAGAAAGTCATACAGGTTTATTATGACATGAGGATGAATAAATGATGAAACTTTATCTTTGTCTGTCTCTGATCTCTTTACCTGCCCTGTCTGTAGGGGGAGCGTCTCTTCGCTGTTAAATGTGTGATAGAGGAACATTGCTATTAAATTCCTTGAAGGATTTTATTAGCTTTACGAGACACGCCGCTGGACTATCAGACTGTAAGCAGGGCTTAGACGCACGAGTTCATTTGGCTGTTGGTAAGTTAATTACCAATATACTGTTGCCCTCAACACTATGTAAGATAATTATGTTTTTATCATCTGCTTTAGTATTTAGAAATAACATTCACTGTCAAATTTACTTTTGCTGTTTACATTCTCAGCTGTAAAGCTGAAAGTTAACTTTCAAACTTTATCATAGACTAGACAACATAAATTTAAGAAATAAGCAAGGTATCCAAACCTCAAATCAGTTGTTTGCATAGTAAGTGGATTTTCAGATTACGTTTGATGTATTTTTTTTAAACTCTGCTGACATTCGATTTGTTTATCTGAAGGGACATATTATGTGTCAATGATTTGTTTGGTACTGAGAATATCAGAGATGACTCATACTGTACACATCCTGAAGAGACACCGATTTGTGCATCTAACCTTTCATTTATAATCTCAAAAACATTCTCCTTCACAGGTTTTTGGTATATTCTTATCGATTTTGTCTACTATTTGTCAACATTTCATTATAGACCAACCTCTCAAACATGCTTCATCTTTTATTCTATGTGACACACAAGATAAATTTAAGATAAATGATACAGTGACAGTGTTGATACATTGATACAATATTTATTAAAGTTTTAAAAAATTAAACGTTCTGTTACATTTTTCTTCATTGTGGCATGCTTTTAACAAATTATTCTAAATGGTCAGGACAATGTTGCAGTATTTTACAGTTTGTATTCATTTTGCACCAGCTTGTTCAGACTATTTAATGTCCTTGATAATGACCTTGGATTAAAAACATGTTCAAAAGCACATCAGGAAAAAAGATGAAGATGAATCATTAGATGAATCAATTTAAAATGACGCACTTTGTACTTTCAATTAAAATGAATGCCCACTCAATGCCCAACAAACTAAAAACTCTTAGTCATGTTTTATACAAAATCAGAAACCTTGCTGTCTGCTCAATACATCAGCAGTTGTCTTCTAAAACAGCACCCAATTTCTATCTATGCTGGACTCTTATTGGCTGCCCTTTGTTAATTATTTACTCAAAGTAATCTATTTTTTGTAAAAGAAAATATTTTTTACAATTCATTTTTTCTAATTTTTGGTTAGGGTTAGTTTTCTAATGAATATGTTGGCACAATTGTCTTTTTGTCTACAAATGTAATTTTAAACACCACAAAGATGTCTTTTTAAACATCTAAGTCTTTTAAAGATTTGTTTTATCATTTTAGGTATTTTTATAAATTACAGTAACATTTAACTTTTTTTGTTTATGTTTATTGTGATGAAAATGTGTGTAATATTTCATATTGAGTCCATTAATTTAGTTTGTCATGATTAGATTAAAATTCAACTATGAAACTATGTTCCTCTTGAGGAACGGTCACAGTTACCAGGTTTTTAAAGATCATAAAGATCAGAAACATTTTTGTCAATTGTCTGAATTTTGTCTGGTACTGTATGTGCTTTGATTCTTCTCTTTAGAACTTGACTTTAAATGTTCCTGCCAAGCCAAAGAACATGTGTAGCATGTGTCTAGATTTAACGTTAACATGCCTGCCGGTCCACGTGACCCATAAAAACGAACCCCTACTGAATCAGGCATCTGATCTTAGACATGTTCAGCCAGTGAACCAAAGGCTCTTTTTCAGACATGAGCCAAGAAACAAGCAGAAAGTGGGAATACAGAGGCCAAAATGTGATCATGAACAGTATGTTTGATTAACACTTCATTAATGAGTCAAATAATATCAACTTTTTAAGCTGGCCACTTTTACATCAGCTGAGGGACACTTGAGGAAACGCACAAGTCGTGTGGTGATTTATTAGAGCATTGTGACATTTATGATGGAACGCTCATGTTTATATGCAGCATGTGACCTGATCGAATGACCGCGTAACCAGCCTGGGAACACTCGAATGTCAAACATATATATATATATATTTCAACATCTAAAGCGACTTGAGATGTGTAGATAAAAATCTTAATATAACTTTATTAGATATTCCTGATAGGTGAATGGAAGGGCAAAGATGTGTGATAACGAGTTTACTAAGCATGAGAAAAATCATTTTTATTCATCATACACGTGTAGAAAACAACAAACTCTCCAGTACAAACAAACAGCGCAAAGTTATAGATGTGTCTATTCATGTGTATGTTTTGTTTTTTTCGAAATGTCAAGTAACCTGTTTGCTTCTTATTTTGTGGTTTCTTATTTTGTTCAAAGCTCAATGTGTGTATACTATATAGACTATAAGTCCAGAGAGAGGAGAACACCATTGAGCAGACCAATGACCATGAGAATAAACAATAAACCCACACGAAATGGCGTTTTTTCACTATGTTTTCAGCATTGTAGTGTGTTGCCAATATGAGAGGAAATATTTCAGAAATGAAAGTGTTTATGAGTCTCTCAGGGCAGAATGTGGCACGCTGCCCGCTTCAACTCTTTATAATGACATTTCTAGAAAAGTCTCATTCATCTGCTGTCTTACCACAGCTGACAATACCTCTGCTATCAGTTTAACAACTTAAGCGAGAAGTTGAAATAACAAAATATTGTTGAATATTGTTGTATTTGTAATGTTATATTTATTTTATTAATCAGATTTTTCCTAATCCTAAAACTTTATTTCCAGGTTTAAATTAGATTTTTTTCCAAAAACAATAAACAAAGTCCTCATAGTCTAGTTTCTAGTCACATTTTTTCCAGTAATCTAAAAAGCTAAATAATTTTATTTAAAAAAAAAAAAAAATGTATAGACTATATGTTGAATTATTTTTATTTTATATCTACATATCAAATACTTTTTCTAGCTTGAAGAAGTAATTTGAGTACATTTTGAGAGGTTTTTGCTTAAATAAAGGAATAGTAAGAAAAATAAACTTGATTCAAGATACATTCTTATCTCTATAATCTACAAACAAAGCCTATTGCTAAAGTACATTTATCTTCTTTCAGACCCCGTTCTGCATATCGACAGATAAACTTAATCTCAGAGATCACTCAAAACATGTCACCATTGCATACCACCATGACGTGTTGATCTCTTTTTAATACACGGAGCCAAAGTATGAGCGACACCTCCTGACATCCCCGTCATACAGGACAAGACAAATGATGAGTGTCAGCCGGTCTCTGTCTTTAACTCAATGTCATTCTCTGTCACCTGCCTCTCTTCCTTGTTCAAAAACGTATCGCACCACCCAGAATAGTTTACATTACCGTCCAGAACATAACATGAACTGTCTGGCCAAACTCATGACCGCACTTCAGTCAGGAGAGAATCTGGAAGCTGTTCAGGAGACGGATGATATTTCCATGAATCACCAGCACAGCAGGGGCTTGTAATTTCACCGAAGGTGTGAGAAAAATATTGTCACCAGCTATAATTCTTTTAAGTGATCTTCAGAGACGCAAGGTGAATGATTTATCCAGTAAGAAGATTTGATTGGTAAATGTGTTGGGCCGTGTTTTGTTATGTTTATGTGTAAATTGATTTCATAAGTGAAAAGTGTCATATACATTCAATGTAAGAGGGCAAACGTACGTAAAATATTGGTGTGATTTATTAACATCAGTTAATGCATTTGTTCATCTTTGTTAATGTTAGTTAATACAAATACAGTTGTTTATTGACGTTAGTTCATTGTGCAACGTTTACAGATACAACATTTAAATTTAATGATGTATTAGTAAAATTATTATGTACTAGGATAAATAAATGCTGTAGAAGTTTTGCAAATGTTAACAAAATGTAACCTTGTAAAATGTATTTTCTTTTTCTTTCAACATGGCAAAACTGTGGTTGGATCTAACTGTAAGGGTGTTAAACTAATCAAATCATATCTCTCTTTCAAAAAGAGCCCAAGACAATTTTGTGCAACATTTACAATGTTATTTCTTATGATGACAAACGCTCTCATTCTGTGGGACATCTGCAGAAAACTTCTCGGTGATGACTCCTCCCAAACCATTTCTACAGTGAAGAATCGCTATTATCTGCCAAAGCAATTTCTGCTGTGACAGTTGCAATGTCTCCAAAATTACTGGTCATGCTTTCAATGCGGAGACCCATTTTTTCTTCTTGTCACCCGGCAGATCTCTATCCGTCAGGAGCCGATACAAGTGTGCCGGTTATTTGGCAATGCAAATTCATACACAATTTATCATCTGTCATCGGATACGGTTTACTTGCGTGGAAAATAAACAAAAGGTCTAAACCTTACACTGAGTAGGCGATGACCCCTGCAGGTTATTTACTACACTGTATTTACAATCACAATACAAAGGAAGGATGAAAACACTATTTCATTCAGTTGTTGTTTAGTGCTTCACACAGTTTTACAATTTTGGCCCGAGATTACGTGACCACATTGTTATCACCAACTCTAAATGATGTGTATTATTAAGCAAATAGATTGTCAGTCTTTCTGTTAATATATACTCCTGCTATTTCTGTATTTGCAGGTAAAATTACAAATCCAAAGGAAAGAATAGAAGCAAAATGTGGAAGAAGAACAAAGTATCGGATCCGACCGGAACGGGTCAAGGTGAGGCTTTTATGAAGATTCTTTAACTGAAGAATCAACTCCTCTTGTGTTATTATAATCAATAATAATGAACCTAATGAGCAGGTATGTTTTTATAGTTTCATAGTTTTTATTATGTATTACTCTATTTATTCTTTTAAAACACTTTGAAATGCTGTTTTAATGGTGCTATAGAAAATCAAGTTTATTATTATTATTAATATTATTACTAAACTGTAATATTTAAAAGGATAGTTTACTCAAAATTAAAATTTTCTTTACCAAAGAAAGTCATACAGATTTGCAAAGACATGAAAGAAATTTCATTTTTGAGTAAACTGTTCATTTGATATATTAGTCATCATAATGTTCATACATTAATGTTGAAAGTATTAAAGCAAAATGTAGTTATTATTTGTGTTTACTGATTTATTTTATACCATTGAAACTTAAACAATAACAATTGAAAATGCAAATGTGAATTTATTTTGTGGTTTCACTATAGTTGCCATCAAGAAGAGATCTAAAGTTCCAGGTGTGATGATCACACAGTTTGTGGAGGAGCTTCCAGACGGAAAGAGCCATCCGGATTTTACCCGCAAACCCATCGCTCTCACTATTCAAGAAGGTCTCATATTTATTGTTTTGCTTACAATTTTTCTCAAGTATTACATAGAGTGACTACAGGTAAAGCAGAACACTTATTTACAGAGATTTTGTTATGAATGTTATACGAAGAAAGTTTTTTCCTTACAGGTAAACTGGCTATTTTCAAAGCTATTGTAGTTGGAGATCCCATTCCTACTGTAACGTGGGCTAGAAATAATGGAGATGTTTCAGATGCAGAAAAATATCAAACAAAGTTTGACCCAGTTTCTCGGGAACACACTATTGAGGTGAGCTGAGAAAAATCACAGATCTTCACGTATTTTCTGAAATGACTGTAATCATGTCCATGTGTTTCAGATGGCAAATGTTTCTCCACACCAAGCGGACACCTACAAATGTTTTGCCACGAATGAATTTGGAAAGGCAATGGTCACTGTTGTCTTAAATGTAATTGAAGGTATGATATTTACTTTCTATTCTCAACTAGAAAATTATGATCCATCTGTAATGTTTGTATGTACTGTTTTATATTCAGTGGGATACAAAAAGGACAAGGCGAAACAAGAAACTTGTAAGTAAATAGAAATACTGTACTGTAGAAATACATACTGTTGTATGTAAATATGTATGAAACTGTAATATAAATGAATTTGTTTTTTTTCAGATGCAACCAATCCGAACGAGCTCAAGGCTGTCCTGAAAAGAAAAAGGTGTTGTTAATCTTATGATGTAAACATTGTGTTATTCTAGGCAATCTTCGTGACTAATGCATTGACGATGCCACGTCGTCCTTTTTATTATTTTATTTCACAATATGAACTGGTGAGCAGTAGTAAGATTCAGTCCCCCAAAGCTTTAATAAAGATCCGAAAAGCCTTTCCTTAAATATCCTCCATAACCTATAGCTAAACTCTACCTTTCATCAAGTGTGAATTGCCTTTCAACCCTGCAGTAAAGTTCATCCAAAAACTGAAGCACAGAAAGATGGTGAAATTGACCCAAAGTTCTGGGAGATCTTACTGAGCGCCGACAAGAAAGATTACGAACGCATCTGCGCTGAATACGGTGTGACAGACTTTCGCTGGATGCTGAAAAAACTGAATGAGATGAAAAAAGAGAGAGAGAAGGAGCAAGCCGAGGTACGCCGTAAATAAAAGCTAATGGTTTCAATTGTTGTCAGATATTAAAACGGTATCGTTACATTTCTTCTCACAGTTTGTCAAAAGCATTGCCAACCTGAAACACATTCATGTAAATCCTGATGGATCTGCTTCATTTGAGCTTGATCTTAACCTCCTGGATCCCAGCAGTCGCATTTTCATCTACAAGGTAAATGGGCTGGTTATTATAAAGGCGTTTGTGTCTCAAGACATCTGGTGAAGGTTTGGTTTGTCCCTCAGGATGGTGAGATGATACCGTATTCTGAAGATCTTAATGTGGAAATGAAACACAACCTGAATCAAGTAGGCAAGAAATACATCTTCACCATCAAAGATCTACTCCCAGATGATGCAGGACTTTACCAGTTAGACGTGGAGGATGTCAACGTGTTCTCCACTGAATTTAAGAGTGAGTTACACAACTGCTTTACTGGTCTTAGCTGGACTCCCAGTCTGGTCTGTTTGGACCAATTTGACCAGTTAAGACATGTTTAATCAACATTATCTAGTTTGTGATGTCTAGCACATTATTAAACTCTTTCTCGTAGTTCCAGCGGTGGATTTTCTGGTGAAGTTAAAGGATGTGAAAGCCACGGAGAGGGAGGATGCCATTTTCGAGTGCGTCCTCTCCAAACCCCTATCCAAAATCATGTGGGTGGGGAAGAACAATCGACTAGAACAGGAAGATAAATACGACATCAGTGTGTCCGAAGACAAACTCATCCACAGGCTGGCGGTAAAGGACTGTATGCAGGTGGATAAGGGAATATACGCGGCCGTAGCCGGAATCAAGTCCTGTAATGCCTGGCTGGTGGTGGAAGGTAAAATGTCTGATTGATTGATTCATTTTAGTCTTCTCGTAGTCACGTCTCACATCTGTTTGCCCGTCACATTCCAGCCGACAACACGCTAGAGCTCAGAGGCAAAAAGAAACCCAGAAAGACGACTCAGGCCGGCGGGGCGGGTGTTGACCTGCAGAAGATCGCCACAGAGCAGCAGGTGAAGCTGCAGAAGGAGAAAGAAGAGAGAGAAGCAGATGAGGAGAAACAGACGACAGGTGATGTGGACAACACTGCTTCTGTATCTTCTGTGAAGAATTCTGGAGCAGATAAAGAGACAAGAGGAGATGGATCTGAAGATGCTGGGGATGTAAGAGGTTTACAGTCTGTTCCTGATAATGGAGGAAATGATACTGGGAAAGGTATGACAGACCAGTTTATCCGTCCTTTTAAATGTATTCAAGTTCCTTGCATTTAATCAAGCATTTAGATTGAAAGACAAGCACATGACCAGCATAAATTCGTTCAGGTGTGTCAAAGTCACTTTTTACTTCCAGATTTGAATATAAAACTAAATTTTAATATAAAAGAATAACACAAATGTATCTTTGGGAATTATGTTGTGACTAAAGAAAATTGACAATAAATCAAAGTAATGTTATATTTGAACATTTTTTAACTAAAATTTGTATTAAAGGTCTAAACTATCTAAACTGAACTCTTATTGACTGTTGTTTCTTCAATATTTAGTCATTTCTTTTCAAATAAAATGTTACTTTCTAATGAAGGAAATGAATATGTTGGGACAAATATATATATATGTCTACAAAATTGATTTCAAACATTAAAGGCCTTTAGATCAAAAGATTATTAAGATCATGAGAAACATTTCAGTCAAATGATTCTAAACTTTCTAACACTGTAGTGTATACTGTAGATGAAAATACATTAAAAACATGATGTTTTTCCATGCAAAACAGGATTAAAGGCCGCAGAATTGTCCACACAGAACGTTTCAGAAAATGAAGGTTCTGATGCAGATCTGACATACGGTAAGACCCTCATAAAGAAACATTACTTGCTTATTAAAGTCATCTTCGGTACATTTGCTTTAAATAATAGAAGCAGGTGAAGTTTTGACAGTCCTGTCATATTTATGTGAATCCACAGTGTGGCACTGTATGAATGATATCAGCATCATGCTACTGCGAGGAGGCTGTAAAGCAATTACTCGCTACAGCTTCAACTAACAAGATTAATAGGCCGTACTGGGGAGGAGAAGAGTCATTCAGGCAGTTTAGTCAAGTGATTTATAACTGCAGTGTAATTGATCTATCCAGTGCTATTAATTAGCTCTGTGATTAAATAGCCAAAGATTTAATCCAACATGTTTTTAAGGTTGATCTTTTCGGTTTTGGCTGCTTTTGTGCATGAGAGCCGGCTATTGTTTTTTATGCTGAATTCACATTTTCTGTGTGCGCACGATGTGGTTTATTCATTATTTGAAATTAAAGTAATCGGGTAAACATTATTTAGTAAATATACAGGGATCTGTTCTCTGTCTTAAACCATGTGCAAAACTCAAAATGATGTAAATTATAGTGTAATGATGCACTGTAGTGGAATTTACGGAGGAGATATTTTCACAGTATTTAATGCTTATTCGGTCATATTTAAACATTAAAATATGAGGTGCATCATACAGCAGAAAATGGAAAAAACACACAAATGTTTAAGGTATTTATTTGATAAAATGATTTGGTAAAAAAGGCTAACTACAGCATATGACAGAATATGAGTTTTAGTTTAATCTGAATATACAAAAATCTATAGAAATTTTTGATTAGTTTTTTTAGCTATTAATATTTCTTTATAATTCTATTAATTTCTTTCTACAGCAGTCTTTCAGTGACAATTTAGTGAAGCTTTGCTTATGTTAGGGGTCAAGGGAGGAGACAAAGGCGTGACAGCTTATGTGTTGTGTGTTATTTTTTGCCAAGCTGACTTAAATTTTTCTCAAAGCTGAGCTATAGTTAACAATCCAAACACAACTACACAAAATGCACACAAAATATTTAATATATCTCTAATAATGTCTTTGAATAAAAACAGAAATTTGATGGACTCTTGGCCACTACTGTATGTTAAATACAACAAACTGAAATTGAAGTCTTTTTCTTGACAAAAAGTGGAAAGTTTAAGTGTTGATCTGACTGGATTGAGGTGCAATAATTGTATTAATGGAGTTGTAATGAGAAAGGTACAGATAAAAGAACAGGACCCCATGGGTGGGCTGTATTAGACAATCTGAAAGGCTTATTATTATTTCATTCAACTGTAAACTCTGTATTTGTTGTAGATGATCAGGTTCATTTCACCAGTGTACTGTCAGATGTTTATGGAGAATCAGAAGAACTCACCTGTGAACACAGCACTGACGGTGTTGATGGTGTCTGGTCTAAAGATGGAGAGAAGGTGAGTTAATAATAAATCATAATAAATACTGTAAAAAACGCTTATTTTGTATCTGCATCTCACCTGTTTTCTTTGCTCAGTTATCCTTTAATGATGACGTGATAATATCTAAGGATGGAGGAACACAAGAGGTAAAAAAACAACAGTATCGGTGCAAGAATGAATGCAAGACTGAAGGTACTTATTTTTTTCCATTTTGTCCTAAACTTCTATTTTACTTTTTTTAATTTCGCAATTTTTGATATTATTTGGTGTTATATTTTACAATAAATAATATAGAAAAAAATCTCTCGAAATATTCCAGATCCTCTCAAATTTGACCCCGATGAGTTGCACAAGTTTTCCAGAAGCGTTGTAGTCAAAGTTGGCCAAAGTGCTTCTTTCAAAATGCCATTCCCAGCACAAGACGCGCTGGAGATCAGCTGGTTTAAGGATGGCTCTGAGCTTTTTGATGGTGGCAGCATAAAAATAGTCAAAGATCAAAACCACAGCCGTCTTCAGATAAAAGACTGTCTGCGATCCGACTCTGGGGAAATTAAAATCCAGCTTAAAAACCCTTTTGGTACAGTGGAGGCCTTTTCTAAGCTTATTGTGCTTGGTATGTTTCTATTCAATTGCATTTTATATCTGAAATAAATATGTATAAGCTATAAATATTTATTACGTTTCCTTATACTATATTAGCTCATACGGTCATATTCAATTGAAACATGTATTTCACCCCTATAGATAAACCCGGACCACCTGAAAGCCTAGTGGAAGTGATTGACAGCTCATCGTCTGTAATTGAATTGAAATGGAACCCGCCGAGTGATACCGGAGGTTCAGATGTGACAAACTATCTGGTTGAGCGTCAGCAGGTCGGGCAGAACACGTGGAAGATGGTGTGGGATGGTTCAGCCGACCGCTTGTCTTTCAGAGACAGAAATGTTGCCCATGGCAAGAAATATATCTACCGGATCTACACGGAGAACCCTGAGGGTATCAGCAATCCTTTGGAAACGGAAAGCATCATGGCTGGAACTCTAAGTGAGAAGCTGCACAAGCTGTTGACCAATTTTTCTGTTATTGGGCAATTCCAGTGTTATGAATGTGATATTTTTCAGTCAAAACTTGCCAGAGAATGTACTTATATGTACATATATTTTCATAAAGTCCTGTTGACATATGTTGAGTCAAAGATAATGCTATTAAAATAAAATACAAATCGCTTTAATTATACACCAGTGAAGGAAAAATAAAGAAAATACATTTTTCAGTCAGTGGTCTGAACTCTGTGTTTCAGTATTCCCTGGCCAACCAGCCCCTCCGAAGGTGGTCGGTGCTTTCAAAAACTGCATTAACCTAACATGGACTCCACCCGAAAAGGACGGAGGAACCAAACTTTTGGGTTACCAGCTGGAGAAACGCAAGAAAGATACAAACCAGTGGGTTACTCTGAACCCCGTCAGTGAACCTATCCAAGGTACATTGGCTCTTTTTGTCCATTATTCAAAATAATGTGGTTTCTGTGGTTTCCCCAGAGGTACTTAGCATTTCCCAATCATATAATTACGTTTTTTTATATAATTTAATATACGGTATGGTTAAAGGATCAAGAATGGACAAACAGTAAGCCAAAGGTTTATCCAAGTCAATTGAATGTGTGGCGGAGAACCTGGAGCATAATTACAGTCTGTTTTAACATTACAATTATACATGAAAGACAGGGTTTGAATCACAAACAGAGTACAGACTGTATTCATCTAAAGTCAGACGCAAATTCACATGTAAATGGTAATGATTGTGTTTGAATTACATGCAATTAAAAAAAAACAAGTGACAGGTTACATGTACATTTATAGTTCATCTAAATTTAGAAAAGACTTTCAAGGTTTTCTTAGTACAATGGTAGCAAAAAGAAAAAACATGCAATTACATAAAATATTCTGTTTTATTTGTTAGTATAAAAGGTTTTTTAAACTATAAAAATGTAAAAAACAGAAATGAGTGGTTTCTTGGGGAATCAAAAACGGTTCTTCTACAGCATCGCTGTGAAGTAAATAAAAATAAAATATTAACATAATACGTATTCAAAACATTAATAGATTTGTTAGGATCTCGTGCGTCCTAAATGCTGTTGTTGGGTCTTAAAAAACCTTCAAATCTTCTAGTTTATCTTTTCTTCATTTACATATCTAGCATTTTAGGCCTTAAGAAACAAATACTTCTCTTCATTGGTGTTAAAAGTTTTCTGAATTAAACCACAACTGTATTTACATGTGATGGTCGTCTTGTAAATTCTACACCTCGCAAATGCAACATCCAGGCATTTCATCCATTTCAACACATTGATATCAAAGGCGTGTAAGTCTCCCGTCTTCTTGTTTCGAGACTACAGTATACTGTCCACTAATGGAATTAATGATTAAAGGCCCATCACTCATGATTAAAGGCCCATCTGATAACCCACTTTCATTTCCTTTGATATCCCCTGTCGTCATTCTCTGAAAAAACTGAACATTTCCCTACAGCTGTAATTGGTTACTTGTCATTTAGGTTTTTTATTTCATTGATCAGCTTTTTGCCTTTAATGTACAGTGAAGAGAAACATTAAATAGTGTTAAGGGAGATTGAATTGTACTATAATATGATTGAACCGTGCATGGCTTCCATTATATATTTATTTACACCAAAAGTCTTATAGAAAAATAAATAATAGAAGCATATTCACAAGAGGTGTTTGCATTTGGACCCCGTTCTGTCTCCCAAAACATGTTGCTAATTAAATCACTGCATTGTCTTGACTTGTTACCATGACGATTAAAGTGATGTCTGCTTCTCACAGGTCTGAAGTATTCAGTGAAGGATGTGTCTGAAGGGTCCGAGTATGAGTTCAGAGTTTTAGCTATTAACATGTCTGGGGCTGGAGAACCAAGTGCTCCATCTGTCATGATCTGTGCTAAAAACCCCAACAGTAAGTTCTCCTAAATAATATTTTATACAAATGTATTTTTTGATTAAATTCCCTACAGCTTTAAAGTAACTGAACCGTATGTTTTTTTTGATATTTTGTATATTAATATGCAGTAAGGCCGTCGTTCAAAGATCCCATTGACTTCATGGTTGTGAGAGCTGGAAATTCTATCAGAATCAAAGTCAATTATGAGGTACAATCAAATTATGAGGTACAATGTTATTTGCAATAACATTGACACGTCACTAAGCTCCGCCTTAAAAACCTTAGAAACTGTTGCCATCCACCAAATTATTTTTATATAAACTAAATTTAAATTCATTCATATTACATTTTTCAAGTCATAAAACTGGTTTACATTAGGGTGATTTTAGTTTTTATTTTAGATTTGCTGTAACTTTATTAATATTTTTAATTAGCTTTTATTTTTATTTTTTGCTATTTACATTGTTGTAGTTTTTGTTTAATTTAGTTTAAAAAAAATTTTTTTCATTTGGTTAATAGTTTTAGTGCTTTAACTTAAACTTATTTCATGTTATTTTCAAGCCAACATCTCTTTTATTTTCATATTTCAACTATTATTAAAGCCTATATTTTATTTTATTTCACCTTTATTTTAATTAACAGAAAAGTTTTGCTTTTAATGATAATCTTGGTCTACATATTATTGCATATAATAATATACAAAATATAAATTAAATAAAACACACTGTTCACAAATATCTTATATTGGAGGTCATGTAAAGCTTGTCTAATAGAGCAGCACAAAATGTGAGGAGCTTAGCGAAGGGTCAACTTAAAAAATTTTTAATGATCTGTAATCTGTAACGACCAGCATCCATTTCAATTTACAATATGTTTATGTACAGGGCTATCCACAGCCAGACATCACATGGCTGAAAAATGCTGAACCTGTTTCCCCCTGGATGAACATCATTAACGTTGAGAACGCATCCATGCTTGTCATCCCGTCCTCACAGTATTCTGACTCTGGTGTTTACACAATCATGGCAAAAAACTCAAGTGGACAGAATAGTTTTGACATTGAGGTCAGAGTGGCCGGTGAGTCATCAGAAAAAGACACGGCACGTCGAAAATACATGAAAAAATAAATGGTTTAATTTAATGCATTGTTTCTTTCTATGGCCCGGCAGATGAACCGAAGCGTCCAGGCCCGGTGGAGCTAGAACAGGTTGTGCACGGTAAAGTCATCATCACATGGGCTCCATCTCCAGATGAGAAACTGGATGACCGACTGTAGCATTGACAGAGAAAACGCGACTGGCAGAAACAGACAACGCCAAAAATATAGTCAAAAGCAGCCAGCGGGTTTGGTTAACCTGGCTTCACAATGGGGATGGGCGTTAACGATGTCACGGCATTTTAGCCAGACCTTTTTCCATCGTACTGCTGCAGCAGTGCTCAAGGACAAACAAGAGATGCTCCAACTGCCTACCACAAGCTGATCCAGGATGTCCAGCATTCAGGTGGAACTCAAGCTATGACATGCTTGAGCTACCTTGAACAGCAGGCTGCTGTTTTCTCAGCAATATTAAGAGGAACATTAACATTGTTACTCTGTCTGATGAAAGATGTAAAAGTAGCTGAGAACATTGTTCAGGTTCCAAAATGAAAACGGTAATACTCTGTTGAGCACTGAACAGCAGCCAACCGCTCAATGATAATGCCACTGAAACACACCATCCTGGAATCTTATGAACGTGAGTTGCAGATGAGCTGTGAAAGATGTGAAATCTGCCATTGTGTCCGACTTCACCAACAGATACCCAGACTCTGACTCAACACTTGTGCAGTTTCTTCATATGAGTACTGCACTTGACCTATCAGTTTAAATCTCTGCCGCTTCTTTGAAGAGACCACACGGAGCATCGTCTTCAACAGCCTGATAGAGAAGATTCTGGAATGCCATCCTCACAGGTATTTTGTTTAATTGTTTTAATTCCAAAATGAGTTAATTTAATAATTTGATTAAGTTAAATTAATTAATACATTTTAAAAAATACATTTTATAAATGTCATTGTTTTGTAAATACCACAGACCTGCAACATATCTTACTAGTAGTGAATATGTCCTGTAAAAAAGCACTTTACATATATAATTTTTTGAAACTCTAAAATCTAAACAGAAACTTAGATCATCAGAAAATGAGCATCACTATGTTTTTGGTAGTTTTATTTGTCAGATATGAATTGCAATTAGTTGACGCTGAGTAACTTTTAACTATTTTGTGGCTTTGTCCTTGTAAGGCCCAAGACTCAGAGGAGCAGTCAGAAGTGCATCCAGCAGTGATTGTGATCCTCCAGCCAAAAAGAGCACCAATCAAGGAACTGTTTGGAAAGTTATTTCCAGTGGAGACGAGCACACCTGCATCCAAGTCTCTGTCTCAAATGGTGAAAGAGGAGGTGCAGCGTTACAAGGAAGTGCCACTCTTCAAGTGGGAGTCAAATCCACTTGCATGGTGGAAGGACAAAGAGAGCCAGTTTCCCCATTTAGCCAGGTTGGCTAAATGCTTCCTGGAGTCCCTGCAACATCAGTCCCCAGTGAGCTGGTGTTCTCTACAGCAGGGGACATTGTTACAGCACAGAGAGCAAGCCTCTCACCTGAGAATGTGGACATGATGGTGGTTGAAGAAAAACTTTAATTTAACATTTTAGATGTATTATACATTTTATTTTATTAGACCAGTTTATTTCTGACTAGTGGAGGCATTTATTTAATTTGAGTTAACTCAGGTGTGCTAACTGCTCTAAAGAAAACGTGAAACCAATGTATAAAGTTAAGTAATAAAGATAAAGTTAATAAGCATTATTGTTGTTGTTGTTTTTATTAAGTTAAAGTGAATCTAGTGTTATTATTGCTGGTGCCCTGCCATGAACCCTGCCCCCACAGCAAACAGAACCGAACCGAACCGAACCGAGGCTCCAAAACCGTGATCTGAACCGAACCGTGGCATTGGTGTATCGTTACACCCCTACACCCCACACGTCTCGTGGTACCTGAACGGCATCTGCATCAACTCCAACAACAACTATTACATCACAAACACGTACGGCGTCTGTTCTCTGTACATCATCCGAGTCAGATCTCAAGACAGTGGCGAGTACAAACTGGTGGCCGTCAACTCATTTGGCACAGCACAATGTTCAACCAAACTAAACGTCAGAGGTATGTTTCAATATGATAAATCATTGCATTAGTAGCTACTTTAATGTACTGATTACTTATATATAGTACATTATATTACATTTATATCTCTTATTACTTACAGATTGAACTTCAGCATGTTGGACATATCCTTTATTGAGCATTTAAATGCACTACAGCACCAGAACATTATTCATATTTTAGTTCACTGATTGTGTGAATGTGCCAATTGTGTACTGTAGGGAAAGTTGTAACTATTAGTGGTAGATCATTATGGTTTTTACAGTCTAATTCTAATATAAGTAGATTTTTATTTTATGTGGCATAATATCTATAGAGATTTACTATCTGAGTAAACTGTCGTTCTTGAAATACAGATAAACTGTTGTTCTTGTAGGTCCGCATCTTAAACTCTTTATATTTAAAACAAAGTATTAGATTTGTGGACATATACAGTCCTAAAACTAAAGGTGCTACAAAAGGTTCTTTATAGTGATGCCATAGAAGAACTATTTTTGGTTCCCCAAAGAATCATTCAGTGCAGGACTCTTACAAGAACCATTTTTTTTCTTACTTTTTATGGTCTAACGAACTGTTTTTCACTATAGAAAACCTTTTGTGAAACAGGAAATAGAACCATTTACCCAAAACGGTTCTTCTAAGGCAATGTAAAGCAACATTATTTGTATTATTTGTATTCAGTGTATTATGTAGTTTGGTGCCTAATTTAAACAGATGCATCTAGGATTTCACTGACAACCTAAATTTACCTTTAAAAATTAGTATGTTAAAATGCAAAATAATGTGCCTGTAATTTATTGTAATTGTTATGTGCAATTAAAATTTTGCAGCTTGCATCGGACAATAACATCATATTTATTTTAAGCTTACATTCTGCAAGTTCTTTTCAATTTGAATCTCTCTAAAATGATCTGAAATCACTCTGATCTTAATAATATTATGTCTCTGTATCTTTATAATAATAGTTGTGACGTGGGCTATTCTCTTAAATTTAGAATGATTTTTAAAACTTTATACTACAGATATCGTTATCATCCTTGGTGTGAACGGGCCTTAAGATGCTATGGAATAGTACACCGGATTTGTACAAAAGTGACACATGTTATGATGCCTACGTAACCTTCTCAATTTGCAGCTTGCTCTGCGGCATAAGAAGATATTTTGGGTCATAGGGTGAGGTTTGTGTTTATTGTATTCCTGGAGTCCAGCGAGCGTCTCCAGGCTACACCCAAGCACAGGCCCGGCTCCAGAGTCTTAGACAAGCTGTCTGCGCACGTCAAGCTTGGTAAACCCATGTCAATGTAAAACGAAACCTAGCCTCGGTATCTGTGAGGGAAATATGTTGCCACACCAATATATATTTTTTATAAGGCCAGGGGTTTCATATCACCATAAGCCTCTGAATATTGTAAATATATCTGTAAAAGATTTTTATCTGGATATATTAGAAGGCAAAGGCTGGAAAATCACCTCACCTGTAATTATTCTATTCAGATTACACTTGATAAGCCGGCAACTAATGGCACAATTTTAAGAGGCTTTTTAGATATACTTTAATTATCCAATAAACACGTAATACGTTCGGTCATGTTACGAGGAATCATCATACTACTGTAAATGGAAAGGCCTGTTCAAGCGAGTGTGGGAGACACATGTGAGACATTAATATTGATCGAATCTTAGTTATTTGACTTTAATATAATTATTATTATTATTTAATAATTTTAATATAATTTTAATAATAATTAAATGTATCAATTCTGTGAAATTACATGATGTGATGATAACAAACAACATCAGCATCAACTCAACAGATAAACATCATTCAACATCATGATCAAATCACACACACACAGAAAACAATAAAAAAATATAAATATGATATAGGATAATATGAATATGTGTTGCATGGGCTGGACTCCCTCCCATGAGCTGTCCAAATAAAAGCTATAATGTGACAGCTGATTGATTCAACTGCATTCGCTTCACCCATGTTCTTTAGGGAACACGCAGGATTGACGCAGAAGCAGCGGTGAGATTTGAAAGTAAGTTTCTATATTTCTTTAAAAAAGCAGCCCAGGAAAATTGCTCAACATTTGATTTTAGTTTAGTGAATTGAATCAGTCTATGAGCTGGAAACGAATTAAATAATGGCTTGTGGAGAAAGTCTTTGCTTTTGGATGTATGTACTT
Source organism: Beaufortia kweichowensis (assembly GCA_019155185.1). Taxonomy (NCBI): domain Eukaryota; kingdom Metazoa; phylum Chordata; class Actinopteri; order Cypriniformes; family Gastromyzontidae; genus Beaufortia; species Beaufortia kweichowensis. Next base: position 1,794,240 of record CM032798.1, on the reverse strand, counting down.
GTAGAAAAGGCAACTACTTAATTATATTAACTAATATCACAACTAATCATTAATCATTACGTATCTTACATCACTGCTATTATCATCACTCCCATCCACATACCATCTCATCACTATAACCTGATATCTATCGTTACTTTTTAATGTGTTCTGATTGAAATTACTTTCTAATAAAAGTTTTATTTTATGTTAGTTATGTAACCAACAAATTCATGGCTACCAGTAAAAACGTCTAAACATCTTTGAAACAACATCAATTTACTCGAGAAACAAAACGTGTTTTTGGAGATTATAAATGAAGGTTATTGTTTTTATGCCTCTGGCTATTTGTTTTCAGCATAAATCTGAGATAATTTAGTAAGATTTATTTTTCAAGGCAAAACTTTAACCTTAATTTAAGACATATTCTCTAAAAGTAATTTTTCTTGAGATGGTAAAAATGTTTTAAAGATCATTTTACTAGAAAACACGACAAACAAAATTGTGATTGATACAATAATGTTTATATTATCTGATCATATCTACAGAATGATCTGTTTTATATCCAACCCTGTTGCAGTTTTATAAAGGGTTATTGATTTGTTGTCAAAGTATCTGGCTTTGTTCCACTGTGTGGTTCTTGTACAAGAGTGTGAGAGACAGACAGATAGACAGATTAAGAGGGATAGAGAAGACCTTTGGAAAGACTTTTGTACGGATTGACTCTCAAGACCGAGTGACAAATGTCTAGGAAAAATGAGCAATCCTAAAGGAGCATTAAGTAAACGCATCATGGCTTTTATTGGAGGGCCATTTCTCCAGCAGATGAAGGTTATTTCAAATGTTTTCTGCCGAACACATTCACTAAGCAGAAGAAGAACATTTCAAATCTTTCTGGTGTTGATGTAGGCTGACAGATTATTACCAGTATACAGGCTCGCGAGCAATCTAAATAGACGAGTTGCCATGGCAATCACATAATGTTGTTTTGTTCGTCTGCGATCTGTCAAACCTTGGATAACAGTTTCTTTCCCCTTTGGCCTTGTAAAAGCATTGCAGAGGAGCCGGCGAATCTAAGAATGTCATTAAGATTTTAACAGCCGGTCTAGTGTTACTCCATGTGCGATATGTATCAAATCAAATTCTTAATATATCTTTATTGGCAAACTTTTTGAAGGTCACAGCTTCACGTATCTTCCATTAAGAAAGGCCATTAGGAGTGAGACGGATGAGTTTGGGAACATCTTTAATCACACTTCAGGAGGGGTGAATGTTCTGTGTCTGCTGTTTGAGATTCCAGATCTCATCTAACCTGATTTAAAGATTTTTTAAGAAATGCCGGCGGTTTGATTGCACTGAATGAATAAAGTGTTTTATCGATAATAATCAGTAATAGTCAGAACACTTAATGTAACATGTTGTTTTAATACCTGAAATACATCAAACATTTCACGGCACGGCTAGTGGCATTCATAGACTTTATGTACATGTGCTAAACAAAATAAAGAACTTTTTTTATTCCACAACCAAAGTGATGATTGTTGAGCTTATATAATTACTTGACTTTTATTTTTTCTAGTAAGTATTTGGCTTATTATACTATATTATACTTTTAAATGTAATATAGATTTTCCAATATTCACAATTTTGAATATACATATGTCTGTTTGTATTATTTACTAGTATAATAACTCTTATGTGTTTTGTTCGACAGCCTAACTTCTTTGACAATTGAAACAACAATAAAATAACATTCTGGACATGTCTCGATCTACAGAGATGCCCACTGAGCAGGGTAAGATGTGTTTGAGTTGACATATTATAGTACATTATACACATGCAATGCTATAATTTACATTTAAATCCAGTTCATGAAGTGTTTAAACTGTTATTAGCTTAGATCTACTGTACTCAGTTGTGCATCACTGTGAAACTTTCAAGGGAACAGCGCCATCATGTGGCCAAATTGAATAAATCACTAAAATGAACAATAGAAACAACAGAGAAATTCTGGTGTTAATGGTGTTTGGATTTAATGGCTATAATCGATATTGTATTTGGGTTTTATTGAAACCATAATGGTCTCTGTGTGTCTCTACTGGGTTCTATTGGTGGAATGTTATCAGGCAGATGGGAACCAACTTATAACCATTAAAACTTACTAAAACTCACATTTTTGTTTTAGTTATGAACAGCTGATGGTTCGGATGATTTTTGTAATTAAAACATTTTTGTATTATTTTTTTAGCAGGGACAGGCATGCATTGTGTCCATAAGAGTATTTGCAACCACAATACTGTATATACTTACAATAAATATTTCATAATAATGCACATCATTTAATGACTAATGCGTATATCTTTTAAGTGGAGATCAAGAAGAGATCTAGAATGCCTGGTGTTATGATCACACAGTATGTGAAGGAATTGCCACGTGGAAAAACAACACCTGATTTCACCAGGAAACCAATTGCATTGACAGTTCAAGAAGGTATTTTAATAGGCTATTCTCAATATATTGCTAATCTCATTCGTTAAAGCTTTTATAGTATAATTTGTACGTATTCCAAAAGACCAAACTGTATATATTGAATTTGTAATAAAGTTGTTTTAATTTAACTGTCTCCATTTAATAATCATGAGAAAGCAATAGATGCTGTTTTTAGATGTTTTATAAGACCGTGAAATAACACTAAACATGGTAAAATTTTTCCTTTTTCTTAACAAAGGCAAAGTTGCCATTTTTAAAGCAGTGGTGTGTGGAGATCCAGCACCGACCGTAACATGGGCTCGCAACAAGGGCGACACGTCTGATCCAGAAAAATATATAACAAGATATGATCAAAGGTCACGAGAACATGTTCTGGAGGTACAGTACCAAGTGTCACAATATTCAATCTAAATTGTAACGTGATGGATCCCTCCACTGTTTTTATTTATTTATTTGTCATGTTACACACCACAACAGATACCAAATGTGAAGGTAGATCAGGCAGACACGTACAAATGTTTCGCTACAAATCCGTTTGGGAAAGCCGTGTGCACGGCCACACTGGGTGTCATGTCAGGTGGGCAATACATATTCATGTGACAACACATACTGTAGTTCCAGATGATATTAAATATATGTTCAAATTTCTTTAAAAAGTGCAGATGTAGGAATTTAATCTGCAAAAGAAATGCATGCTTACATCTATGTTGTCTTTTTCTGGTAATTCTTTGTTCTGTCTTTTAGTTGGATTCAAAAAACCACAAGCAGGTATGTCTACAAGTTATACACAAGTTAAAATAAAAGAAAATGTAAAAACAAATGTAAAGAAGGACATACTCCATATTGTGAAAAGTATGAACTTATAAGGTTATATCACGTATAAGATTTGTCCACAGATATTACTGGATTAGCTGAAATGGTTGATAAGAAGCATATGTCCACAAACGTTTTGAAATATGATCAGGAAATTAAATGTCATTCTATATTGTTTCCTAAGATGGCGAAACAAACGATCCTGAAGACTTCAGAAAAATGCTTAAGAAAACCAAGTAATCGCTTAATCTTCTATCATAAAGACAAGTGTTGTGATAAATCATAAATGAGACCAACTAAGCTGTTTTTATCTAGAATTGTCAAAAAGAGGAAAGAGAAACCAAAGAAAGAGGGAGAGATTGATCCAAAATTCTGGGAAGTGATGCTGAGCGCCAAAAAGTCCAATTATGAGCGCATATGTCAGCAGTTTGGAGTCACTGATTATCGCTGGATGCTGAAACAGCTTAACCTGAAGAAAAAGGAGAGAGAGGATGAACAAGCCAAGGTGATGCTCCAGAATTTATTCTTCTGAAATTACATACAGACTGTAATTTAAAACTAATATGTATGCTTTTCACTTATTTGTTTATTAATATCAGGTTTACCAATGAAGGAAGATGAAAGATGTTAAACTTTCTTCTTCTGCATCTTGCAGGTTGTCGAGAATGTTGAAAACATGAAACAGATTGAAGTGAAAACGAGTGGCAAGGCTGAATTTGAGTTTGATATGAAGCTCAACGACCCAAACAGTCAAATTTATGTCTACAAAGTAAGCTCAACTACTGCGTATACAAATATGATCAACAATACATCACTATAGGTACATTTAATCTTTCAACTTTATTGCTTCTAGAATGGTGATATGCTTGACTTTGGAGATGGAACTGATGATTCCTGTAAACACAACATGAACAAATCTGGTGATAAATACTTGTTTAGCATCAACAATGTTTCTCTAAATGATGCTGGATTATACCAAGTTGACGTTGATGATGTGAACATTTTCTCGACAACTTTTACAAGTAAGCGTTTGCGTTATAAGGTTCAACTTTCCCTTCTGGCTATTTTTCAAATAAACATATCTCTAAACATTTAATTATTCACCCCCACAGTTCCTGATGTGGAGTTTAATGGTATGCTAAAGGATGCTAAAGCGGTTGAAGGACACGATGCAGTCTTTGAGTGTGTTTTATCCGGACCCGCACCACAAATCACCTGGTGTGCCAATAATGTCTCTGTTGAACATGGAGAAAAGTACAACATCACAGTCTCTGAGGATAAGCTTATCCACAGATTAGTGGTGAAGAACTGTAACCTAGAGGATAAGGGCGTGTACACGGCTATTGCTGGGATTAAATCCTCCAGGGCCACCCTCGCTGTTGATGGTAGTTTATGTATTCCTTTGGTAGATATATACACTACGCTATAAGACTGATCTATTGCTGTTTGTTGTGTTATGCTATATCAGAGGACCCTAATGCCAGAGGCAAAGGACGTGATGGTGCAAGTGATGGAGCGGATGATCTTGCAAGACGTCTGGCAGAGGAACAGGCCAGACTGCAGAGAGAAAAAGATGAAGCAGCTAGGAGAGCCAAAGGGGTTGATGGTGCTGATGGGAGGGGTGATGGAGGGGATGGAAGTGGAGGTTCTGGATCTGGAGACGGAATCGGAGGAGATGCGAGAGGAAAGGGTGGACTGGGAGAGAATGGTAAGGACCATGATGGAAGTGGGAAGCATGGAGCAGGAAAGGAAGGTTTAGGAGTGGATGGTGGACTGGGAGGCCTGGGATCAGCTCTGGATGGATCCAGTGGAACTGGTGGCGATGGTACAGGTATGCTTGTGTCAGAAAAGTCAACATTTTACCTCCCCATATTTAAGTGATTAACATTAAACACAAATGATTGTATGAATTCCTTCCAGATGGTAAAGTTGACTTTGCTAATGGTTTATCAGACATAAACGCCCTCCGTGGAAAGTCTGCAGAGCTTGTGTGCACACTAAATACTGACAAAGTTGATGGTGTTTGGTATAAAAATGGAGAGAAGGTATATGCTTGCACATTGTATCTATACATATGATGGGTTGTTTTGACCAGATTAATGTTCATGTTCAAATCCTTGTTCATCAGCTGACTTCAACAGAAGGAGTGAGGATTTGTAAAGATGGTTGCACGCACAAGCTCAAAATCCAAAGTTGCAATGATGAAGATGCAGGTCTGTATGAGTTTGAAGTGAATGGTTGCAAGACACAGGCCATGGTGAGAGTTGGAGGTAACATCATTATCCTTTTTTGACTTGAAAGCATGGATGTCCTTTCTACATTTGTAGAATATTTTGCTGATTATTGCTCTTTCCAGATCTTCCAGAATTCGATCCTGATGCCTTGCAAAAGTTCTCTAATCCTGTGATAGTGAAAGCGGGCCAGAGCGCGTCTTTTAAAATGCCGTTTCCAACACAACCCTGCCTGGAGATCAAATGGTTTAACAAAGGCTCTGAGATTTATGATGGTGGTTCGATAAAAGTGGTTAAGGAATCCAACTACAGTCGTCTTCAAATAAAAGACTGTCTGCGATCGGACACTGGAGAAATCAAAATACAGCTAAAAAACCCCTTCGGTTCTGTAGAAGCCATATCAAGTCTTATTGTATTAGGTGAATAAAATCTGCATTTTAATCATTACCAGACTGCTAAAAACATACTACACTTCATAATACAATACTACACTATATTTAAGGCATCACAAATTTGTGCCCCCACAGATAAGCCAGGTCCACCACAAGGTCCAGTAGAAATAAATGAAAGTACATCTTCAGTCCTGGAATTGAAATGGAACCCTCCAAAAGATGACGGTGCCTCAGAGGTGACAAACTACATAATTGAGCGCCAACTGGTTGGGCAGAGTACATGGAAAAAGGTTGGGGATATTTCATCAAACCATCTTAACTTCAGAGACAAAACGGTGTCCCCTGGCAAAAGGTACATCTATCGCATATACGCACAAAACCTTGAGGGCATCAGTGAGCCGATTGAGACAGAGAAAATCATGGCTGGCGCTTTAAGTAAGAGACCGCAGACAAGATTTTTATTAAATTGACATATATCAAAGTCATGTAACATTTATAAAATGCGTTGGCAGTTTTCCCTGGCCCACCGGCTCCTCCGAACGTGGTCAGTGCTTTCAAAAACTGTATCAACCTCACATGGACTCCACCGGAGAAAGATGGAGGAACTAAAATTTTGGGCTACCTGCTGGAAAAACGCAAAAAAGATACCAGCCAATGGGTGACCTTGAACACAGTCAAGGAACCTATTCAAGGTACTTTAGGGTAGTAAGGTGTTCTAGTTTAAAACAATTCATGGGAGTACTCAATAGACTAAACTCAGGAATTACCACAAATTTGTGAAGTGATTTCTGCTTCCTACAGGTCTGAAGTATTCAGTGAAGGATGTGTCCGAAGGGTCAGAGTATGAGTTCAGAGTATCAGCTATTAACACGTCTGGGGCTGGAGAACCTAGTTCTCCATCTGTGATGGTCTGTGCTAAAAACCCCAACAGTAAGTTGCAGCCATATTATCAAGATTCTGAGAAAGAGTTGTTGACTCAAATCATTTCATGATTTCTAATATTTTGTTATACTCCCCGCTTTTGGTTCATCATAATTTTCCAGTGAAACCTTATTTCAAAGATCCTGAAGACTTCATGGTTGTGAGGTCAGGAAACTCCATCAGAATCAAAATGAATTATGAGGTGAGTGTCAATATCTTAATGTCTTACACATTTCTTTCCTCTATCTACTGAATTATCTTCAATGCCAAACTGTTAATATTTGGCATACAGGCCTCTCCACCACCAGAGATTAAATGGCTAAAGAATGGGGAACCTGTATCTCCTTGGAACCAGATCTTTAATACTGACGGCACATCCACACTTGTCGTACCCTCCTCAAAGTGCTCAGACTCTGGTGTCTACACCATTGTGGCTAAAAACTCAAGTGGGCAGACCAGCTTTGACATAAAGGTCAAAGTAGCAGGTATAGTGGAAATAACCATTGCACCATAATAACCATATTTTTAATCATCCCATTTTTAAGAACTATTTATAAACCGTTTCTTCTCATCACAGATGAACCCAAACCTCCAGGCCCGGTGGAACTGGAGCAGGTAGTTTATGGTAAAGTAATAGTCTCATGGGCTCCATCTCCAGACCAGGAGAAGGACGACAGAATGCATTACCTGGTCGCAGAACACAACTCCAACACCCGCATTTGGCGCACAATAGCCGACCACCTTTTCTGTACTACCTACACCACCAACATTCAACCAGGTCTAGAATATCACTTCAGAATCTATGCTAAAAATGATCTGGGACTTTCCGGCCCTTCGGATTCACCAACTTGGGGTGTCAACAACAACCGAGGTAGGTAGCAGGACCATCACCACTTTACCCTATTGTGCTGACAATCTTATGACTTAAATTCTTTTTCATCTAGTTTCAGTACCATCAAACATGTCAGTCGTGGTCACTTTGGAAAGGCCACCATCTATCCTGGTTCCACTGAAACATCACACGCCACCTAAAGGATATCAGTGCTACATGACCTGCGCTGTTCGCGGCTGTCCCACACCACATATCGGATGGTATCACAATGGTATTTGCATCAATTCAAACAGCAACTACTACTTCACAAATACATATGGAGTCTGCTCCATGTACATCCTTAGAGTCGGAAATGAAGACAGTGGCGAGTACAAAGTGGTGGCAGCCAACTCGCTTGGAAGGGCAGAATGTTCTACCATATTAAAAGTGAAAGGTACAGTATCACAGCTGCAATTACCCGCTCAAATATTGAGAAGTGTTTATCACAGTAACCTGATTTATTTACATGATGATTTGACCTTCAGCATGAGTCACGTTGCTATTAACTTTGAATGTGGTTATGTGATACAAATGGCGGGTTTGGACTATAGCCTGTGCCAGGGGTTGTCAACAAAGTCAATCATTTTTATGAAGCACCCTGAATAACTGAGATTAAATCACCATGCTGCCACTCAAACCAATGTGATGTTAATGACCAAGCAACAGACAGATGGTCACATATAAAAGAGCCACAGCAGTTGATGGTACAGTTTATGGTTGAAACTTCAGAGAACAAATTTTATTCTTCTTGCTTCAAATGTAAAAACTATTGTGACTCAGGCCAACAACTTTAATGCTCATTAAAATTAAGTATGCTAGGTTAATTTGTTCTGCATTCACCAACAACCATCAGATTCTCTGGATCTATCTGTTGCCTTAAATAGAAAAACTCCTAATACTTTCTATTCTCTGTATTTCAGATTAATCTTCAGCCTGCTGGATGTTCCTCATTTGCTTTCATGCAAATTTATAGGAAACTAAGGCAGTGCATACACATATTTGAATACATATATTGCTATTTATACGTGCAATATTGTGTATGGAGTGCTACTGTGTGTGTACTGTATATGTACTTTACAAAAATGCAAATAAACCTTTCTGAAAAGCTTATTTGGATTAAAAATAAACTTGCTACAACTTTATTCTTTTAATTTGTCACAAAGTTAATAGGTCTTAAAATAGTAACCTGACATTTTTTGTTGACTTACTGTAAGTATAAAGATTGACAGATACATCTAGCACACACACATAAGTCTATAAATCTCATTAAATTTAAAGTTTCTTTCCACTAAGATATTCAGACTTGCTGTGATATGAGTCAGTGATAGTGTGTGAACACGGGTTCTAGTCTCAGCATGATTCCAAACATAAACAACTCCTGTGTCAGCAGGCATTTCAAACTGTGTGATGGCTTCAAGTTATCTAATGAAAAACAACATAATGCAGACAAGTCTATATATTATAGTTTAATGCACATTGCATTGACCTGCATTGAAATATTACCATATGGTTATAACCTTATGTGTTTTCATCACTTACCTAAATTAAGCATGGTTTTACTGTAGTAACTATAGTATGGCCTCAACACAATAACCATGATTTAATCATAATATTTAGTTTCTTTACCTGTCACTTTAGCCTACCTGACTATAAAAAGTCATGCTTTACAGTATATAACCAAAGTTTTACTACAGACATTAGTAGTAAAATGGTGAGTACCTTAGTTATACTATAGTTTCTGTAGTAAAACCTGTACTGTGGTTGATTTTCGTACAAAATGAACTTCGTATCCGATGTCAGATTAATGTGCTGTGAACCCCAGTAATGCATCCTCAAGATGTGGATTAAGACACTACGGCTACTGCTGACAACGTGTTAATTAACGCTTACCTGAAATTAATATCGTGCCGTCATCACTGTCCTCAATGTTCTCCAGTGACGTCCAGTGACCGTTAACACGCTTTTGAATTTGCCGCGTTTCTGCGCAACTGGCGCTGTGTTCCAGACAGCTCGGATTTGGGATATTTTCCATCTCAACCCGGAAATAACTAAATTTGTAACTAAAATCTAACTAAATTTGTAGTAAAATACTTGTGATGTTACTAAATGCTACACGGGTTTTAGGTGAGTAACATCCTGTCACTTAAACGTCACTAGACAACCACGCCCCTATTATCACGTCATACCCCTTACAGAATCGGAAAAAGTCCTTTAAGAGAGGAATCATCAAAATTTTATTTTGTTTTTAATTTTGTATATCCTGAATAAGTTAGACTATATCACATAAAAATGTTTTCATATAATATACAGCTCACTGCTCAAGAAGACGTTTTAATAAAATTATCATGGTCAATTATTATTATTTTTTCTTCTGGAAAAATTTAGTTTTTAAAGTTATTAACATAATACATTTTAAACAATTTTTGCTCCAAAACAGTTCTTAAATCTTAAGTGACCTAATGCATTGTATTGCCATCGCTCAGTTCAGATGGTAAGGAACAATGTTTTAAGTCATGGAGTTGTATATGTTTTTATGGGGCCCAAATAATGTTGACACTAACTTGCTGCTAAGCTGTCTGGGCATGTAAAACACGGTCAGATCTTGTGAACATGAAATGTCATCTATCCTCTGTGACTACATATCCAACACATCAGTCATAAAATCCATTTATTAATTTGTTCATTCTGTCCTTACAGGATTAATAAAGAAATTAGTGACAGAGTGGCAACAGACAGGTTTGGGATTAAATAATAGTATGCCGAAGATTACAATAAATACTTTTCACTTCTCCAAATAACTCAGAATATGATTGTATTACCAGTGAACATCGTTAAAATATAAATAGCAGGTCCATTAACACAAGAATTTGCCACAGTAGCCGAGTCAACATGAGCGTTACCAGACGACATTTAATTTACTGATATAAAGAAATACAAATATCATTGTATTACACATCCAAATAGGCTCAAAGGGTGTGATATAGTGTAAACGTGAACCTTTTTATTTCATGGCACATCCTGTCCCTGGCAATGGTCACAAATGGACGTCACAAAAGCATCTTGAATGTCACTCTTACCCTTTACAGAAAAAGCGTGACCACAGGCCACAGACGGGGCTGCCGTCACACTAATACCAATAAACTTCACCCGAATAACAGGGTTTAATATGACAGCTAATAAGAGTTAACAGGCCCAGTAGTGTTTCATTACTGAACAAAAAGGAGAAGCAGCATTGAATTTTGGGAGTCAAAGACAGATGACCGCTGGGTATTAAGGTGAGTGGCTTTTTCTTCTTCATTTTCTCTTACTTTGTTTTTCAGATTATAAAAGCTTTTGACTTTATATGTTAAATGTAAATATTAGGAGTTATGTTTATCAATAAATACAATTAATAATTTATACATTTTTTAATGATTGTAGATGGGAAAGTAAAAGTATTGGTATACTAAACAGATTTTTCATGTTTTATTTATGTTGTAATGTGTACACTATACTGTCACCATACACGATACTATTTGAATAAAGTCACTTCTATAATATCACATTTGTGTGTAAAGACAGGTTACAATGTTTTTAATCAGTACATTTTCTTGCTTTCCAGTAAACATACTAATAATTTTTAATATAATTTTATATAATATAAGATTATAATATAATCTATTTTTTCTTATGAATTGTGACGTTTCCAAAAGCCAGTTTTTCTCAACCATTTTTTTTTTATTCTTGATGTGAATTCTTGAATAGAACTCAATAGAGCACATCAAATTTGGTACACTTCTGTTACTATTTCTTTTACATGATGTTAAAAAATATTTTTTATTGGAACAAAATTTCACACCTAAAAATGCAATTGCTCTGATGGGTTTATATGTGACCTATCAGAATCAGAAAGGAAAAGTCAACCTCCCTGTGGCTTACACAGTCATTGGTAAGGATCCTGTGAATTTGAACATGCTGTCATAAAGATTTTATGATAGTCTTGTGTTACTTAAGCTCTAGCATATGTAATATCAAGCTCTTAATATATCTTTATTGCTTAATTTTCTGAAGGTCAGTGACTCATAGGCACAATTTTCAGTGACTAAATAGACAGTTATCAAAATTACAGAAGGTATTACTGTACATACTGTATATTGTTCATGATTTCACATATTTTATCATATTGTGACACATGTCCTGATTTGTCGTATGTAAAGTTCATTGTCTTTTACACAGTGCAGATTGCCCGAATTTTACTATTTAACATGAAAGCCTGTGACACGCAATTATACCAATAATAGTAATGGATACTGTACATATTCAATTTTGTCCTCTCGATCTCTTTAAGACAGTGTAACCTGTACATCTTCTAAAGTAAAGGAAGATCTAGTGCTTTTAAGATGCGGAAGCCAACAGAAGGGACAGGAGGTACGTTAAAATACTGTCTTTATTGTGCCATTGATATTAGTGCTATTGAGTTTTGATTAAATTCACATTGCCTTAATATAAATCAAAGGATTACACAAACAACATATTTACGGACATGTGATATTTATTGAATTAATAATTCATACAAATACTTTATTTTGGAGTTGTTAATGTTTGGACTATGTGTTTGCATTTGTCTATCAGCCAAAGGCTATTACATTGTTTTTCAATGTAATAGTCGTTCTAATGATGTCATAATAATGTCAGTGATAAAACATCGCCCTCATGTGGTGACAAACAAAACTACAGCTTTATAACTGCAGGCTGTGAAATTTTCTGCATATGAAATTTGTTTTATCACATATTTAATGCATTTCTAATTATTTTTGCTTGTAATACTTTAAATGTATTTTTGGAAATGCTTTTCTAATATTTCAGTGGCCATTAGGAAGAGATCTAAAGTGCCTGGTGTTATGATCACACAGTATGTCGAGGAACTTCCTCCTGGAACATCTACTCCTGATTTTACCAGAAAGCCCATAGCATTAACTATCCAGGAAGGTACTATACTAATAGATATTTTCACATTTACATGCATTTCTTATTTTCATGTTTTTTCATATAAAACTATAAAATGTAAGTGTCTTGTTTGATTTGCAGGCAAATTGGCCTTTTTCAAAGCTATTGTGAATGGAGATCCAGCACCGGAGGTGTCATGGGGACGTAACAAAGGAGAAATCTCAGATTCAGAAAAATATATAACAAGATTTGATGAAAGGAATGGAGAATATATTCTGGAGGTTAAGAAAGTTAAAAATGTATTTGTTTCTATTCATTTGTGTTTTCCCCCACACAAACCTTTGCTCTGAATATGATTTTTACTTCTCAGATACCGAACGTGTCTTCGGAACAAGCAGACACATACAAATGTCTCGCCATAAATCCATTTGGCAAAGCAGTTTGTACCGCTACACTGAATGTCATCGGGGGTAGGAAATTATATACTTCCACAAACTGACATTTCATTTCACTCGCATAGAAATGTGTTGCTATTCTTCCATAACTGATACACCTATACTGAAATTCATAATATGTGAACTATACCATTTATTTTCATTTCATTCAGTTGGATTCAAGAAGAGACAGCCAGGTACGCATGTAAATGAAATTGAAATAAAGTAAGTTAATATAGAAAAATGTCTTATAACGTAAAATATGTCTATTTCTCAGCCCCGAAAAATGACCCTGAGGAATTCAGAAAACTGTTGAAGAAAACGTAATGTATCACTTCTTTTTGTGCATATTTTATCTTATATATATATTTATCTTTCTATGTTCTGTGTTTTCTGTATTTTATTTAGTGAGAATGGAAGAGAATTTGTTTCTCAGTAACCAAACAAAATCCATTTATTTAGAGTTGTGAAGAGAAAACAAAAGCCATGGAAAGAGGGAGAAATCGATCCAAGGTTCTGGGAGGTGTTGCTGAGTGCAAACAAGAATAATTATGAGCACATTTGTCATGAATATGGAGTCACAGACTTTCGGTGGATGCTGAAAAAACTGAATCAAATGAAGGCGGAGAGAGAAGCGGAGCAGTCTAAGGTTTCTTTGATTTCAGTGTTTTATGTGGAAAAGTGGAAAATGATAAATATATGTATATTACAACACTTATTCTTCATTCCCTACTTTTCAATTCAGTATGCTGAAAAAGTCCAGACCAAGAAACAGATCGAGGTAAAAACAAACGGAACGGCAGAATTTGAACTCGACATGAAGTTGAAGGATCCCAGCAGCAAAATCCTTCTTTACAAAGTACATATCTTCACTTAAATATTATATATAAGTCAGTGTTTCTTTAAGAGTAATGTGTTGTACTTTCTTCATACCAGGATGGTGAAATGCTTGAATATGGAGATGGAACCAATGACTCCAAAAAACATAATATGCAAAAATCTGGTGAAACATACCTGTTCAGCATTAGAGATCTTGGACCAGGAGATGCTGGATTATATCAAGTGGATGTTGAGGATGCAAACATGTTGTCTACCACCCTAAGATGTAAGATGTTTTAATATAATTTTTTTTTTTTATGCATGACATTTGCAGAACATTAATGGTTTTATGTGATTTACATTGACAGTACCTGATGTGGAGTTTGACAGCATGTTAAAAGACACGACAGTGATTCAGGGTCAGGATGCAGTGTTTGAATGTGCTTTATCCGGACCTGTACCACACATCACCTGGTGTGCCAATGACATCTCCATTGAACACGGAGATAAATATAACATCACAGTGTCTGAAAATAAGCAAGTCCACAAATTAGCGGTGAAGAACTGTAAACCAGAAGATAAGGCAGTATACTCAGCTATTGTTGGACTTAAGTCAAGCCGTGGGACTTTGGTTGTGGACGGTAAGTTTGCTTATTTGTCTTATGTAAATTAATGTAATGATGCAGTTTTTGTAATTCACATTTTAGTCATATTAGAGGTGGACTTAATCATGTATCACTGTCACGTGTTTGTAAATTGTGAATAGTACAATATGTAATATAGTATAATGTATGTGATATTGTTTGCAGAAGATCCTAATGCCGGTAAGAAAGGAGAGGATGCGGACGAACTGGCCAGACGTCTAGCCGAAGAGCAAGCCAGACTGCAGAGAGAAAGGGACGAGGCGGAAAGAAGGGCACAGGCTGAACGAGATGAGGAGGCCAGAAGAAAAGCCCAAGCCGAGAAAGATGAGGCGGAGAGACGGGCCCGAGACGAGGAGGCCAGAAGAAAAGCCCAAGCCGAGAAAGATGAGGCGGAGAGACGGGCCCGAGACGAGGAGGCCAGAAGAAAAGCCCAAGCCGAGAAAGATGAGGCGGAGAGACGGGCCCGAGACGAGGAGGCCAGAAGAAAAGCCTGCCGAGAAGAGATGAAGCGGAGAGACTGTCCCGAGACGAGGAGGCCAGAAGAAAAGCCCAAGCCGAAAGATGAGGCGGAGAGACGGTCCCGAGACGAGGGAGGCCAGAAGAAAAGCCTGCCCGAAAAAGATGAAGCGGAGAGACGGAGAGAGGCCAGAAGAAAAGCTAAGCCGAAAGATGAAGAGGAGGCAGACCCGAGATGAGGAGGCCAGAAGAAAAGCCGAGAAAGATGAAGCGGAGAGACGGGCCCAAGACGAGGAGGCCAGAAGAAAGGCCAAAGCTGAGAAAGATGAGGCGGAGAGACGGGCCAGAGACGAGGAGGCAAGAAGAAAAGCCCAGATGGAGAGAGATGAGGCAGCGTGGAAGGCCCAAGCGGAAGAGATGAAGAAGCCAGAAGAAAAGACCAAGCGGAAGCCAGAAGAAAAGCCCAAGCGGAGAGAGATGAGGCGGCAAAGAGCAAAGCCCAGATGGAGAGAGATGAGGCAGCGAGGAGAGCCCAGGCCGAGAGAGAAGAGGAGGAGAGACGGGCTAAAGCTGAAAGAGATGAGGCTGAGAGAGATGAGGAGGCCAGGAGGAAAGCCCAAGCCGAGCGAGATGAGGCAGAGAGACGGGCCCGGGCCGAGAGAGATGAAGCAGCAAGAAAAGCCCAAGCGGAGAGAGATGCTGCCAATAGGATGGCACAAAATAAAAATAGCGGTGATGGATCTTGTCTGGGAGATGTGTCAGATGGAGATGAATCAGGTAAAAAACGTAAGAGACGTGCAAGAGTTGATGAACTGATCCCAGACACCATCACAGGTATGCACATCTCCACAGTTCTCCATCTGACCTCAGTGAATTATAAAATAATAAAGTCATATTTTCTGTGATTGCTTAGATGATGTAATGTTTCTTATACACTTTCTACCAGACCATGGAGTTCACTTCTTAAGCAGCTTGTCGAATACAGCAGTCGATGTTGGAGATTCAGCAGAACTGTCCTGCAAACTTAGTAGTGAAGATAGTGCTGGGATTTGGTACAAAGATGGCAAAAAGGTTTAACAATATACAATACTTTTAGTTTCGTACAATCTGCTTCCTATGCCAGTGAGGTCTTATCCAATAATTCATACAGATTAAACCAATCAAATACATATTTTCTTTTACAACAGTTAGAATCTACAGAAAGAATAACAGTTGTCAAAGATGGAGCTCAACACAAACTCATCATCCACCAATGCCAGGATGAAGATTCAGGAAAATACAAGTTTGAGGCAGAAGGACGTAAATCAGAGGCGACTTTAACCATTGAAGGTATGGATGTTTCCCAATAACTTTTCTTTATGTATGCCAGCCCCAAACTAGCCGTAACATTAATTCAGTTCATGTTTGCTCTCTATTCAGACCCTCCTAAAATCAGTGAAGATGCCTTGGCTGCATTCTCACAGCCTGTTATTGTGAAATCCGGAGAGAATGTTATCTTTAAGATGGAGTTCACGGGGAAAGATCCGATTAAGATTCAGTGGTTTCATGAAGATGAAGAGCTGCTGGAAGGTCACGGCGTCAAAATCGAGAGGTCTTCAACTTACAGCCGTCTGCGTCTCGCTAAGTGCCAACGCAAAGACACGGGAGAGATAAAAATTAAAATAAAAAATGAATTTGCCACTGTGGAGGCAATGTCAAAACTTTTTGTGCTTGGTATGTGTTGAAAGGAATAAAAAAATCACAACAAAAAATCATATTTACTCACCCCATATAATATGACAATCTAATGTGTTTTAATTCTTCTTTTATAAAAAGTCATATTGAATATTTCATTGTACTTGTTACATTGTGCTTTTTGCAATTTGTATGACGATGCTTTAAAAATGTGTACATGAAATGTGAAATAAGAGTAAATTTAAGTATTCCCAAACCGTTCTTTAAAAGCACCATATATTCTATATTTCTGTTCACCAGATAAACCAACAGCACCACAAGGGCCGGTGGAAGTCATAGAAAACTCTTTGACTGCCATTGAGTTTAAATGGAAACCCCCAAAAGACGATGGCGGTTGTCAAGTAACTGAATACAACCTGGAGCGACAGCAGCTCGGTCGAAACACCTGGACTAAACTCGGAGACATTCCCGGACAGTCAGTCTACAGAGACACAGACATAGATCGCGGTCGAAAATACTGCTACAGAATACGGGCGAAAAACTCTGAAGGTCTCAGCGATATCCTGACAACTGAGGATATTGCCGCAGGCAGTTTGGGTATGTTTCATCTCTCTTCCGTCTCTAATAATATATATAATATATATATATATAATAATATAATAATATAATAATTCTCTTTATGAAATATAGAGAATAATCAGGGGATGTGTTTAAAGCAATGCGTTCTGTCTATACCCAGCATTCCCAGGATCTCCCACTCCTCCAAAAATATTCAGCGCTTTTAAAGACTGCATTAACTTGGCATGGCTGCCTCCATCAAACACCGGAGGTGGCGGCGTTGACGGCTACAATGTGGAAAAACGCAAGAAGGGATGCAATTTTTGGAGTCAAGTGAACCCAAAAGATGAACCAATCAGAGGTCTTGATGAATTATTTCTGAACTATAAATCTATGTAGCATTATCGTATGAAACATTAACGTTTTGTATTGTCTTCAGACAAAAAGTACACAGTTAAAGACATCATCGAGGGAGCGGAGTATGAATTCAGAGTGATTGCCATTAACACATGTGGACCCGGGGAACCAAGTGGACCGTCTGAATGTGTAATCGCAAGAGACCCCAAAAGTAAGACTAACTAAGAATATCTTAGACTAAGAAAGATTTACGTAAGATTAAACTAAGATTTACTTTTCCAGATCCTCCTGGTAAGGTGAAAGACCTCAAACTAACTGGATCGAGCTACACAACTTTCTCCCTATCCTGGACTAAACCAACACAACTCAAAGGTGTGGAAGATGAAGCGAAAGGCTATTTTGTGGAAATTAGAGCCACAGACCAACTAGACTGGAGTCGTTGCAATACAAACGCAGTGATTCAGACGTCCTTCACTGTCGTGGGTTTGAAGTCAATGGTCTCTTATTGGGCGAGAGTAATTGCAACTAATGAAGGAGGGGAGGGGCTTCCACAGGCTTTTCATAATTACATCACTGCCATGCCTCCATCAGGTGAATCCATACAGATTTTTTTCTCATTTTTTTTGTTCTGTTTTAACAAAAATATTTTTTTTTGTTTAAAAAAATAAACATTTTTTTCAATCTTTTTTTAGTTAAGCCAAAGTTTACTAATAGTAAAATGAAGAACTTTATGGTTGTTAAGGCCGGGAACACTGTGCGTGTCAGTGTCACTTTTGAGGTACAGTATCAATAAAAATAATCTATTAAAATATTTCATTGTAATATATGCAGAAAAATATTAGTAATCACAATAAAGTATGATATTCTATGTTATTCATAGGCCTCTCCGTTACCCGACATCACATGGCTAAAGGATGGCTTTCCCATAGCCAAACATGTGACGATTACTGACTTCGAAAAAGGCTCCCAACTATTTATTTACACATCAGAGCTGTCTGACACCGGCATTTATACAGTCACTGTCAAGAATATGGTTGGCCAGGACACTTTCACTATTGAAATTAGAGTCACAGGTAATGTATTTTAGGAAATTCACCTAAAGAAAATAAAAAAGGCCAAAAGCATTTAATGTTAAAAGGATACTTCACTCAAAATGACAAAAAAGTCAGATTTGAAATGAAGTTTAAATGATGATCTGAAAGTCAAAACCCATAAGATACAAATGTACCAATGTAATGTACAAATGTAAATCTAAATGTACAGAACTAATATATTGATGGGTGTTCCAGATGATCCCAAACCTCCCGGTCCAGTAGAACTGGAGGAGAACGTTCAAGGCACTGTGACGATCACATGGGCTCCATCTCCTGACGAGAAACGGGACGACCGTCTGCATTACATGGTCATGAAAAGAGACTCGATAAAGCAGACGTGGCGCACAGTGGTGGACCGTTTGTTTAACAACAAATTTACAGTCATCAACATCTTGCCTGGAAGAGAATACAACTTCAGAGTGTTTGCAAAGAACGATATCGGCCTTTCAGAGCCATCAGTGTCTCCGGTTTGGGGAACCACAAAACAAAGAGGTTTGAAATTGAAGCTTGTTAATAATCTATCGTTGTATCTGACAAAAAACAGATTTATATGAAATCAGGGAGAGGTCTCTGGATAAACCTGGGATAAGTGTCTTGCTCACAGGCGCAGTGATGATTGGATATCTCTGAATCTGTCTTTATGGGTCACTTCTATTAAGGTTTATACCTGTGAGATTTGAGCTGTCAGCTGTGAAACAACTGCTAAACTATCAGCACTTTATCTTGTTCTGTAAATGTCACACCTAGAAGGTTGACAGCAATAAGATTGTGAAATACACTAGCTAAGGGTCTGTAATCTCACTTTATACCTTCATGTGGACAATTCAACACAGATAATTGTGTTCCTCTACCCTTGTATGAAACTATTTAACAATAAGCAATAGAAATCATAAACAGAATTAAACTGTAACATCTTCTCATTTTCAGACAAATTCACATGTGACCTGCCTATATCAAAGCCCCTCGACTTCCAGGAAGCTCCCAAATTTATTGTCCCTTTGAAGCTTCACACGGCTCCACCGGGTTACGAGTGTTACATGAGCTGTGCCGTGAAGGGCAACCCGACTCCACATGTTACCTGGTACCGTAACAACGTCAGCCTCAATACAAACCCCAACTACTACATCACAAATGTGTGTGGGGTTTGTTCAATGCTTATTCTGAGGGTTGGAATCAAAGACATGGGAGAGTATAAGGTTGTGGCTGACAGTCCTCTGGGTCGGGCTGAGTGCTCCACCAAACTTACAGTCAGAGGTATGTCTACTGATTTTAATCTAACCGTTGATATATATTACACATTATTTGGCTTGAGAAAACCTGATCTTAAAACTTATGAGCATCTAACATATATCTTTTTGTGTTTTTTGCCTTGCAGAGTAAAAGAAGAAATACAAAAGTTCTTAAAAGTTTTTATTTCTTAAAAGTCATATTGATTATGTATACATTAAGGTGATATCAAAAATAAATAAAAATATTATTATAACCATCATGCTGTATGTCTTTATCACTCTGTGTCTATCTATCTATCTATCTATCTATCTATCTATCTATCTATCTATCTATCTATCTATCTATCTATCTATCTATCTATCTATCTATCTATCTATCTATCTATCTATCTATAAACCTATCTATCTATCTATCTATCTATCTATCTATCTATCTATCTATCTATCTATCTGTCTGTCTGTCTGTCTGTCTGTCTGTCTATCTATCTATCTATCTATCTATCTATCTATCTATCTATCTATCTATCTATCTATCTATAAATCTATCTATCTGTCTGTCTGTCTGTCTGTCTGTCTGTCTGTCTATCTATCTATCTATCTATAAATCTATCTATCTATCTATCTATCTATCTATAAATCTATCTATCTATCTATCTATCTATAAATCTATCTATCTATCTATCTATCTATCTATCTATCTATCTATCTATCTATCTATCTATCTATCTATCTATCTATCTATCTATCTCTATAAAGTTACACTAGCTTTCAGGTCACGCCAGAAACCAATCCATTAATACAGTGTGCATCCTATTATATTGATTCTGGATGTCAAGTTTAATAACATTAGATGAGCTTGATGCCTATGACACAACAGCAACATGGACCCACCAAATCTCCAGAAGCAGCACAGTAAATGTACTGCAAGAAAGGCCTTTTGTGGTGTAGTCAAAGGCAGCATTCCAAACCCATCTACAGCGGTCTGATCACAGTTCACTGATCTCATCCAATCTGACAGTTTGAGAGGGTCTGCAAAGCAGAACGAGAAAAACCATGCAATATTAAATGAGCTGCAGAACATCGATATATATTTTATGTTACCAAAATTACAACACGTGTTATTGCTGCCAGAGGGAGAGAGATTGCAAAATTACAAGAAGTGAAATAGAAATAAATTCAGAACAATTGTTCTTAATGAGTGGCCAAAATAGCAATGTTTTATCAATAATATATTACTATTTTGCAGTTTACTAAAAATGATACTTTTTGGCACATTATAAGCCTATAATTCAACCACACATTATATAGGCACGTAATACGTGCTACACGGCGCCACACATCACTTGACACCGCCTCCTGCACAACTCCCCCCACTCGTCCTCGTGTTAGAAAGTTTTGATTGTTCCTCGTCCTCATTATGGACCAATAAGGCTTTAAGGGTTCAATCCAGCTGTAAGCAAGCGGAGAAAAGAGTCAGCACTCCGCAGTGCGTTTGGAGATCCTGCGCGTAACCGAGATGACCAAGCGCAAAGGAAAAAGTAGCAACAAACAGGACGACAGTTTGGCACTCTTGGAGCCAGTGGTAGCGCAGTCGAGGGGATTAAAAGAGTATGCTGTTCCTGTCGGTATTTTCTTTATTTTCATTGTCTGTGGATCGACAGCAGTCTGGTTCTGCAGTCAGCAACAACAAACCATCGACAGTCTAACGGAGACGGTCAATGCAATGCAGCTTAGGGTGACCAAGTTTCAACAGCAGTTGGGGATGGGTAATGCACAGGTATTTCATTAATCAAACATCTATTCTATAATTAGTTGAACGAATTGGGGTTTTTTTATTTGAAATTTTATTCAATTTCATTGCGGATTTATAGGTTGGCTTTGAAATTAAACAATATACAGTTTCTTAAGTTTTACGCACGGGATCAGTTGGTGCGGATCGTGTATTGTATGTGCAGGAGCTTATAATTTTGGATAGTGTTTTGGGAAACAAAAATAGTTTCATTGAAAGCACCCCTCTTGTGCCCTTTCAGTTTTCCATTTGCCGAAATGTGTCATGTGGCACATGTGCCATTAATAGTCTGCTGTGAGCAGGATCATGTTTCTTTTTGCCAGGAAGACTTGTTTAAAGGGCATTATGCAAATACTATTCTAACCGAAATGTAAAGAGACACAACTACACACTTGAGTTACCATATCATCTAAAGTCTGGGTTGCTAACATAATGATCTGAAATGCAATGTATTACTATATAACTCTCTCTCTCTCTCTATATATATATATTAATAAAGGAGTAGGATAATTTAGCAAATACTATACTGGCTTTATTAATGCAGGAAATAAATTTACTTTCTTACTGTAATTTGAGAGACCTCGGATTGTTAAATCTTTTCATCACGTTTTAAATTTGCCATAATTTTATTATGTTACACTTAAATGGATGTTTGTATTAAACATTCCATGTCTTTCCTGTGGTCAAAGGTTATTTGTGGTCATTGGGTTAATCATGTCCACATGTTGAGGTCACACATGATGCTGATTGAAAACACAAGCATGTGCTATTTTTTATATAGGTTTTAATTCAATTTTTAGTAATCTAAAAACATATCAAAATAATTTTCTAATATACAGTAGCTTAATAAAATTTTGATATTGATGTATTTTCATACATGTAGCTTCAAGCTCAACAAATGGTAAAACCAGTAAGATTTTGCATACTGTTTTTGAATCAATTATGTTTTTCATTTAGATTACCAATGTGGGAGTTTTCGAGGAACGCCTCCAAGCTCGAAGAGGCTTACATGCAAGCCCAAAAGAAGGCTGAGGTCGCCCTGGCCACCTCTGAAAAAGTCAAATCCACAGATCTTTACAGTCAAGTGTGGTCTCTTCAGTCTGAGATGAACACCAAACTTTCCGAACTCCAACAGACGAGCGTTTCCACTGCGACCCTGAATGCTGTTATCAAGAATAAGACGGAAGAGTTGGAGAAGCTGAAGCAAAGGCTTAATTCTGTCCTCAGTGCTAACTCTGAAGTAGCGGTTAGCATTTCAGGCCTAACAGACACTGTTCTGGTCACCACGTCACGTCTCGACGAGCAAATGTCCGCTGTGGAGGGTCTCACGTCTCTGTTGGAGCAGCAGAGAACTGAGCTCGTGAATCTGAAGGAGTCTTTTGCAGACAACCAGAAGGCTCTGGAAAGAAACAGACAGGAAGTAATTGACATCAAGTGAGTAAACATGGAGTAACTCATCGATAAAACAACCAAAAGAGCTTTGTGATTCTATATGCTTTTAAGTTTTCCTGAAGGAGTTATTGATATTCCTTTGTCAGGGATATGCTGGAGATGGAACAAGCGAGAAGAGCCCAAGCTCTGGAGGAACAACTTATGTCTGTTCGTAGGAGTCTGAAGGATTATCAAAAGAGCACTCATAACCTTCATTCCCATCTCGCTGCCCAGCTTGAGATCGTTCAGAGACAGGTAAAACATCTACATATTTTGCCATTATTCTTGTGGAGTTTAATTACACAAAAATTGCACATTGTGAATGATGCTTATATTTATAAATATTTCAGATGTTATCTCAAAGTCAGCAAACCAGTTCTGCAGAAGAAGAGATTCAAGTAAAAGAGCAGCATGCAGCAACTGAGGAAGAGGAGGATTCAATCAAGAATGAAGAATTTGATGAAGCAGAGAATCAGACCGTAACTAATGAGGAAGCAAACGCTGGGGATGTTGAAGAGGAAGATGTGATAACAGAGAAGGAAGAACCTGCTGAAAAAGATGAGGAGGGTGAAATATCTGAGGTACAAGCTGAGGAAGAAGATGTTGTTGATGAAGCTGATAAGGTTAAATTCAAGGAAGACGTTGTTGAAGAAGAAAAGGAGAAACCTGAGGAAGTCAAGGAAGATGTGGTGGTATCCGAGGAGGAAAAACCAGATGAGGAGGTTCCGGTCCAGGAGGAAGAAACTGTCAAAGATCAAGCAGAAACTGAAGAAGATGTTCCTGAGGAAGTTCAAGTCAAGGATGAAGATGTTGCAACTGAGGAGGATGAAGTACTCAAGGAGGTTCACGTCCACGAAGAAGAAGATGTTATGGAGCAAATCGAAGAGGCTCTTGCCAAGGGGGACCCGACAATCATCAGAGAAACAGAAAGCAGCATAAATGCAGATGTAGATGCTATGGATCAGCTAGTCGAGGATATCAAACGGGACGAGAGACAGACTCAACAGGAATCAGTTGAACAACCAGCAGAAGAAATTGAAGAACAGATAGACTTTGAGGAGGAAGAACCTGCTGAGGAGATTGTGGAAGAAACTTACGAAGACATTTCAACCAATGATGCATGAAGTTACTATGAGGATGATGATTAAAACTAAGACTTCTTGAGGACTTGAAGGAAATCCCCTGTTTCTTCACAGAATTATGTGACTACTTCACATTTGTTGTCAAGTTCCTCAGTCTTACATCATACAGGAATGTCAACTTCTGAACCTGGTGACAATGTTCAGTGAAGAATTTGTTTATTTAGTGATGTCTCTGAACATGTTAAATTGCTCTGTTTACACAGAAATGATTGTTTGATGGTGTTGTACTAGGTTACACATTAAACAGACTGTAGTATTTTCATACTGTGGTTTGCCAGCTAAATAACCTCAGGAGTATCACTTGAATAAACAGCTTTTTATGTTTTTTTTTTTACTATTTCACTGTCACAGTCTCTCTTGTGGTGTTTAGTTGTCTCTTGAAATCGGACACGTGCTGTGTCTGGATATTTGCAGCTCTTAGGTCAGGGGATGTGGAATGTGGCACGGCTCGTGGACGCTGGAGACGTGTGTGTGTCCCATTTGTAGCTATAGTTCTTATTGGAGCTTATTAAATCCTTTAAAGATGATATGTGTACCAATTGTCCTTCTCAACTATACCACAATTTATGTACTATAAAACTTTCTTAGTGCCTTTTCAGGCCAAAGATGGAACTCATTTTCTTTTCTATTTTTTCTCTGAAAAAAAGTATTTGTCTGATTTAATATATGAAAAATATTCTTCATATTTATTTACATAAAATATTTATTTACATATTTGTATAATTATTTGTTTTATTTATATTTGTTTTATTTCAGTATTTACATTTGTTTAAAATTAATGTTATTAATATACATATAATCAGACATGTACTTGAGAGGATTTGTGAAATAGCCACTTGTTAGGAATATATATATATATATATATATATATATATATATATATATATATATATATATATATATATATATATATATATATATATATATATATATATATATATATATATATATATATATATATATATATATATATATATATATATATATATATATATATATGTATATATATATATGTATATATATATATATATATATATATATATATATATATATATATGTATATATATATATATATATATATATATATATATATATATATATATATATATATATATACATATATATATATATATATATATACATATATATATATATACATATGTATATGTATATGTATATGTATATGTATATGTATGTATACATACATAGACTTTAATTAAAGTACATAATCACGATATATTTGACAGGTTTCGTTTCGTGAGCGAGTCACTCATGGGGACTTTTATTATGAAGGTGTTTGCGGCTTTTGTCGCAGGTTCAAAGTTCATAACACGGCGGCTCGTGTTGTCGTGTTATGCGGGACGGTGAGAGAGGGGCTTTGCCGTCTCCTCGTGTCTCAGTCCTGAGTCCTCCCCGCACGGAAACCTATTCATGATATCAGGGGGGTTACGGTTACCTCGGGGGGTTTCTGCAGTCCGAAACGAATCAGCTCTCGATCTGTTATTGGGGAATGAACGACGAGCAAAGCCCGGATAACGGCAAGAGAAACTCTGGGTGTACCAGGTACAAACCAACAGCTGTTAGCACAGTTACCAAGACGAGACTCAATCCTTATCGAAAACTGTAGAGTTTAGAGAGTTTTAATTGACGGGATAATCTAAAAACATTTAGTGAGCTGCTTACCAAGAAACCTTAGAATCACTATATCAATTGGATGTTTGAATCAATGTGAATCGAATCCTTGAATCACTGTTCAGTCTGAACGTTCGAATCAGTGTTTCAATCGAAGATGGGAATTCGTGTTAGAATTGAATAGTCTGGTCGAAATCACATACTTGATTCAAATCAATGTTTAAATCAAAGGATATGATCCCTGTCTGAATTTATGAAGCTCTGAACTGCAATGTAAAGAAATCGTGGTGAAAAAATGTGAACTTATATTCCTTCCTGGAATGTCCTAAAGGTTTTCTTACATTTTTTTCTCTTCAAAAACTTTTTTCATTTCCATTTTCACCATCTTCAAAAAAAATCATCTTCTAACATGTTTTTCCTCTTCAAATTTTTTAATCTTCAATTTTTTTTTCCATCTTCAAAAAAAGTTTCATTAACTTTTTACTTCAATTTTGTTTCTCTTCAGGAGTGCACAATAATTTTTTTGCTTGCTATCTAACAATTAGCATGTAATGCCAACCTAAAAATATTTCTTCACCATGATTTTTTTACCTTACTGACTCAAATGCTTGATTCATTAAATCAAATGCTTGATTCATTAAATCAAATGCTTGATTCATTAAATCAAATGCCTGATTCATTAAATCAAATGCCTGATTCATTAAATCAAATGCCTGATTCATTAAATCAAATGCCTGATTCATTAAATCAAATGCCTGATTCATTAAATCAAATGCTTGATTCATTAAATCAAATGCTTGATTCATTAAATCAAATGCTTGATTCATTAAATCAAATGCTTGATTCATTAACTCAAAT